>ML396912.1:198666-248923 GCA_005239525.1 Nicotiana knightiana | reverse complement strand
CGGGGGGGGGGGAGGGGTCGAAATCTGGCAACTCTATCATCAGTATGCAACTTGTTTCTCATGGCCCTACATATGAAGAAGGACCATTTGAAGGGAATGTGTTTGTGCCAATTCATCTTGCTGGTTAGAAGAATATGTCTTTTTTCTCTAATTACCGACCAATCAGATGCACATAAGAACATTCCAAAACTGTTGGGGTTCCAAATAGTTGTGTTAGGGCAGATGGGGTTGTAGTGTATTTTTATTTGGAGTATATGGTGTATCATGTGGGCTGGAGATATTTGGATAAGTTTGTGAGTATCCCCTTGTCCATCACACCAGAAGTGAGAGACTTTAACATTACCAGGTCTGCCACTCCTGTTCCTGAAACTAGCTAGGTGTCCATTACCTAGTCAATTGTCCCACCAAAAACTAGTATTGCCGGAGTGAAGTCTCCACTGTATGTGTTTCTCTGCATTCTTCTTTTTGATCATCATTCTTCTCCATGTTTGTGATTGTCCAAAATCCCATTTCTTGGATATGGGATTTGATCTCTTACAATATTTGGCTAGAAGAAATTCACTCCATAAAGTTTGCTTTGTTCTGAACAACCAACACTGCTTGTACTCCATGACTTCACATACATCATCAATAGATCTTAGGCCAATGCCTCCCTCCTCCTTTGGGTGACATAATTTATGCCAAGAGGCCCAGTGATACATGTTCCTTTCCTTGTCCATTCCCCAAAAAAAATGGTTGCCAGTTTCTCAATTTGTCTGAGGACATTCTTAGGAGGTGAGATAACAAATAACATGTGTATTGGAAGAGACTGCAACACATGTTTAATCAGTGTTATTCTGCCACCATAGGATAGAAGTCTGCCTTGCCAACCTCTAGTCCTACTGACTACCTTAGCTTTCAGGCAATTGAAGTGAGCAATTCTCAACCTACCAGTATAGAGAGGCATCATAGGTAGGTGATAAGGGAATCCTTTCTAGTGAATCCTGTGACTTACTGAATTCATTTGTTGGTATAAGGAAACACTGAAGGGGCAGTCATGAAATGACTTTTGTTTTTATTGATTTGTTGCCTAGAAGCCTGTTCATAGTCTTGAAGGATCTTCATAACTTTCATCAGTGAAGTTGTGCAGCCAGAGGTAAAGATGATTTCATCAAAGCTCAGGTGTGTCACTTGAGGGCCTCTTTTCTCCATATAGAAGCCATTGAAGAATTGATCATGAGATATGTTATTTAGCATCCTTGATAGCAATTCAGCTCCCAGAATAAACAATGATGGGGCCAGTGGATCCCCTTATTTTAGGCCCCTGGTAGAATGGAAGAATCCACACCTGATGCAATTAAAAAGTACAGAGTACCAATTGTTGGACATTGTTCTCCATACCATGTCAATAATCTTTTCACTGAAGCCCATTCTTCTCATCATCATGCAAGTGAAGGACCAAGAAACTCCATCATATGCCTTTTCCATATCCAGTTTGATCACTACATTTGCATCCACATTAGGCTTTTTGATGCCCTGAACAATTTCTTGTGCCAACATAATTTTTTCATAAATGCTTCTGCCTTCTACAAAACCAGTTTGGTTAGGAGTGATGATTCTAGGGAGAATAAGGGTGATTCTGGAACAGATGATTTTGGATATTATCCTATTGAGGAAGTTGCTCAAGGTTATTGGTCTGAATTCAGAGAGAGTGTTAGGAATCTGATCTTTTCAAAATCAGGCAAATGGATAATGAGATGTTAAGAGAGTTCGTGTCCCGCTTTCAATTGGAACGAATAGAATTATCACCAGTCGCAGACGATTGGGCGGTAAAATCCTTCACTCAAGGCTTGAATGAGAGATGCTCGACAACTTCGAAACAACTAAAGCAGAATTTAATCGAGTACCCCACCGTTGTTTGGGCAGATGTGCACAACATGTACCAGTCGAAGATCAAGGTCGAGGAAGGCCAATTGGAAGCCCACTCAGGCTCGGTGTATCCTTTCAGAGTCTTAGCAAAGGAATTGAGGCCTCGAGAGAGAGAGCCAAGGCCAAGCAAATACAGGTATCAACCGTACGTAAAAAATCAGAGGAATATCTCGAGACACAACGTACCTCAAAGTGACCAAAGGATGGACTGAGGACAGAATCCTCGGGGACTCTTGAATAAAGTAGGGTTCGACAGGCACACAGGGCCGGTAGAGGCACCTCGACTATCTGAGTACAACTTCAACATCGATGTTTCAAACATCGTATCTGTTTAACCAAAGAATTAGATCCTTTGACCAAAGCTATTTCTAGGATGAACACGGGTTACTGATAATCAAGGAAATAATACTGAATAAAGAGAAACGAATAATAGACAATATTGCAGAAATATAGAAAAGCAAAGTAGATTGTATTCCAAAATCAAATGTTCTTACAAGTTATATTTCCTTCCTTTATATAGGAGGTTTCTTAACATAACGTTTTGTTCTTGCAATAATTGCTCATTAATGACCAATTATTACATTAATGAGGCATTACTAAGGGCAACCATAACTGTTATGTGAAGGTTGCATAATGTCTGCGCTTTTATTGGGGATTCCTGATTCTATCCGTAACTCTGTCTAGATTCACTCTGACCGTGTCCCTTCTTTGTCTCGAGTAGAGCGAGTTTCCCGTGGCTGATGAGCTCGAGGGTTTATTGAATCGTGCCTCTTTGTTCCATACCTCTTAAAAGAATCACATCCAGCTGTCGCATTCTCCTGTGTCCACATAACTGGCTGAGTTGTCAAGAGTTGGCTTACGTGACACTCTTTTTTACCAATACAAATAGTCCCCTCACTTACCATATATTTATCGATTAATATTTGGTAAGTCGATACTCATTTATGGGGGAATATTTTGCCGCCGCTTTTCCTCGAAACATCGCATCTTTGTATCAACATAGGAGTCGTTTGTCACTTCCATTTAATGCTCATACCACGTGTCCTTCTCGGATTGGTTCTGCATTTACTCGGCACCTTTTAGGAATTTTTGCGGCTGCGTCAGCCCCGAAGTGACACCTTTAATTATTACTTTTCATCATTATTTTTCTCATTTTTTACGGTCGTCTTCAAGTATAAACACCCTTCTTCCTTTCTTTACTTTNTTTAGTTTCTCCTAGGGCTAAGTCTTCTCGTTCTTCATCTAGAGGTAAAGACGATCATCTTCGTGAACCTAAAGTTGATGAAATTATTCCCGCTGAATTTGTCTTTACTAGGGAAAACCCAGTTCTTGTGGTCCAGACTTCTTCTTTAAGCAGTGTTGAGAGGTATTCAACCCTTATTACTGAGGGCCATATTTCCCTGATTCGTAGGGATTGTTCTTAGAGGTCTGATTTCCCTGTTTATGTTTCAAACGGTAATCAAAGAATAACGTCTTATAAGACGGGTTATTCTTTTGTTTATACGTATCCTTTTACACTAGGGTTTAGACCTCCCATTGATCCGGTCATAATTGAGTTCTGTCGTTTCTTCGATATTTGTTTGGGACAAGTTGGTCCGCTTGTGTGACGAGTGGTCACGTGTCTTAGGAGTTTAGCTTCCTTAGCCTCAGTTCCTTTTACTTTCAACCATCTTATTCATCTTTACTCTCCTGTCCTGTTTCGTCAAGGGGTTTTTACTCTGGCTGCTCGAAGTAAGAGAGTGTTGGTAACTCCTGATGATGACAAGGATAGAGGTTGGTAGCTCCGGTATGTCGTTGTTCCCACTGCTGGTTTAGTGGTTGAAGAGAATCTTCCCTTCCCTGAGAAGTTTAATCGTGCACGTAAGTACATTTTTGGTTCACATTTGTTTTTCTTTGAGATGTTTTATTAACATTGTATCTATTTCTTCTTCTTCCAGCAATCATGGGTACTGTTGAGAATGTCTCCCATATCCGTGACTGGGTAGAAAATTTGTTGGCTGTCGCTCCATTAGAAGAAAGGTCTTGGAAGTACTTCGCCGGGAAGTATGGTTGGCATGTAAGGACCCACGGTAAGTGAAGTTTTTTATTTCTTTTCTTGCTAGAGCCTTATTTTATTCTCACTTAATCTTCCCCTTTTTGATAGGGTTTTCTGCCCGTGGGGTGTCTGCTTCGTCTGTTCCAATAATGTCTCTGGCCCAGGCCCAAGAGATTATTATTAGTTCGTCTTCCTCGAAGCGGAAAGTGGATGAGTCCCGTTCTGAAGAAGAAGAAGAATAGGAAAGTTCTTTGGTGCACAGGTCACGGAGAAGGTGGGTGGTTTTGGACGACGAGTCTACACCTAGGACTTTGCCTTCCGTGTCTGCAGTTAGACCCTTAACCTCTTAAAATGTTTCACAGTCCCCTATTCATGATTCTGTTGAGTACTTGTTCTATGAAGGTTTTGATCTTGCTCATGATGATGTTCCTTTAGTACTGTTTTTCCTGACTCTTTAAGAGAAGATGTTTCATTGGTTCCTCATGTTTCCTCTGCTCCTTTAGCTATTACGGTTTCTGCCATAACTTTACCTGCGGTTTCCTCAATTCTTCAATCTTTCGTGCCTGCTATTTTGCCCGTGACTTCTTCAGTTCCCCAACCCTCAGTTCCTGCTGCAGTCCCATCCGTGCCTGCTTACATGCCTTCCATTAGGGAAGTAGGGTCTTCCACCAGGGAGATGCGGAGGGTGATGATAGATGTTCCAGCTGAGGGAAGTCTTTTCAAGAAGACGGGAGAGCCCGAGGTATGGCTCAAACCTTTGATAGGTCTCACGGAGAAAATGAAGCTAGCTAGCCATACAGCCCTTACTTGGGCCAATGAAGTGGTGCATACCTCCTTGAAGGTACGGTGCAATTATATTTCCATATGTGAATTTTACCATGTCTAAATAATTTATCATATCTAATTGGTTTGCTTCTTGTAGATCAACCTTATTGGTATGGATCTTATGAAAGGGATCTCGAATTCGAATCAAGAAACAAGAGAATTGCAGGCTGATCTTGGTAATCTAAGGGCACAGTATGATAGCTTGAGAATTGATATGGACCCCTTAAAGGAGGAGAGGAATACCTTGAAAAGACAACTGAGGATTACGAAAATGAAACTGGCGGTGGAGAAGGCTTCTTCAAACCAGGCTGATAAGGATAAAAGCATTATGGAATCCTCATTTGCTGAACAACTGTCTCAAGCCTCCGAGGAGATAAGAAATTTGAATGATTTGCTAGGGTAGAAGGAGATATATTCTTGCGAGCTCATACAATCACTCTCCCGGACCCAAGAAGAACTGCGTAATGCATTAAATAGAGTCCAAATTTTGGAGGAGTCGATCGTACCTGTGAGGGCTGCCCATGAAGCAGAGAATGATGGGTTAAAAACCGAGCTTCAAATTTTGGCAAAAGATTATAATGATTTTGAAGAAGTGGATGTTGTTGATGTAAGTTGGGTGTATATGAATTCTCGCGTTGATACATTGATAGAGATGAGTCAAGAAGGTTTCGACCTCAGTGCTACAATAGCTAAAACAAAAGAGGCTATGGAGAAGACTCAACAAGGTCTTAATCTTTCTCTATCTGATGGTGAAACTTTTGTCGGTCGTGCCTCTTCGCCTCAAGTTTCTTCCGTTCCTCCTGTTAATGAAGAATTCATCCCTCCTCCACAAGAAGATTAAAGTATTGGTTCTCCTTGTTGTGTTTTTTTTATTGGATTGGTGGTTACCCGCAGCTCCGTCGGGGGTAAATTTGGATCTTTGAAGTCCCCTACTGACAACTTACGGGCACAAAAATGTAATTATTATATGAGGCTAAGTACTAGTTAGTACTTAGTTCTTACTTAGCCACTCTTTTTGATATGAATGCAATTTATGAATTTTTTGTTTTGAGCTTCTGTTTTGCTCTTAAGTCTTTTGCATGTCTTGCTTTTTGAGGTTTTTAGTTTTACCTCTAAACTTTCGCATGAAAATGCTAAAATGACTCGAACCTTTTTATAATAGGCACGATGTTTGTACAAAATATAAGCATTTGTTTATGATATTCTTTGTTTATAAGATAGGGCCCTTTTTGATTGATGCTTAATGAAAAAGACCTCTCAACTTCATAGTAATGCAATAGAGTGATAGGAATTTTTCACATGTTTAGAAATGCTTCTAAGGGAAGTTTTTTGTTTGAACTTCCACGACATTTTATATGTTTTTATGATTATTGTCTAAGACTCATGTTGCAATTGTTTTTATTTAACAGATTTGATATACACTTGTATTTCGTAACTGTTTTTCATGGGTAACAGTTTTTTCAAGTAAATACAAGCGAGCAACTGCTTTTCATTAGTAACTATTATTATAAGAATTGGGATTTTTACCCGCAACTGTTTTTGTTGGAAACAATTTTCTAATAAGTACGACGGAAATGTTTTCTTATCCGTAACTGTTTTATTTGATAACATTTTTCTGAACAAATACAAGGATTTTGATCTTTCATCCATAACTGTTTTATTTGATCACAGTTTTCTATATGAGTAAAAAGATTTCGTAACTGTTTTTGAATCATAACAGTTTTTGAATGAGTGCACTGATGATGATCTTTTACCCCTAACTGTGTTTGTTACAACAATTTTGAATAAGTATAAAGATGTACGTTTCTTCCTCGTGATTAATATTTTTCCTTTCAACCTGTTCAAAGGTTTTTGCATTTTTGCATTAGGCTTTGTATTTGGATGACTCTTTTGATATCTTTCCATTCTGCTCGTATCATTTGTCTTGTTTGGTAGATGGGTCTTCAAGCTCGAGCTTTTGACTTTCTGATAGTCTTCTTGCTTCGTCTTAGCCTTCCATACTGTATAGTCCCCCAAGTGTTTGAGCTTTGAAGAATGAGATCTCGAGCACTTGATTATTCCTTCTTTGTGGTCTTTTCCTAAAAAGGAAAATCATTCCGGACTCGAAGGTATATAGTTTTTTAGATGATGACTGCTTAACCCTTTTAAAGGTCCATCAGAAAGTGTAACCCTAGACCGAGAATTGTGTTATTTCCTCGCGTCTTTGCAGGTCTATTATCATCATCTGGTGATGGGTTAGATTTATGCCTATCATCTAAAAATTTAGTAAAATTTTTAAATGTTCAAAATAAAATCGAACGTGTGATACCTGACCGGGGGTACTTCTTTTCCTTAGAAGTAATACTTCTTCAGGTAGATGGCGTTCCAGCTTGTTGGTAGAACTCTGTCTTCCATAGCTTCCAACTCATAGGCGCCCTTCCCAGCAATGCCTCAGACTTTGTAGGGTCCTTCCCAGTTTGGATTTAGCTTTCCTGCGCCTGCTTCCTTCATTGATTGAAAGACTTTTTTTGAGGACGAAGTCCCCAATCTTGAAGTACCGAAGATGGGCTTTGCAGTTATAGTAGCGCTCAATTATTTGTTTTTGGGCTGCCATCCGTATTAATGCTGCTTCCCTTTGTGGTTCGAGAAGGTCCAGATTAGTCCTTAATTCATCGTCGTTTGCTTCTCCCGTAGCTGTCATGAACCTTATGCTTGGCTCACCAATTTCCACAGGTATTAAGGCTTCTAAACCATAGACAAGTGCGAACAGAGTCTCTCCCATGGATATTTTTGAAGTTGTTCTGTATGCCCATAGCACCGGTGGTAACTCGTCAGGCCAATGTCCCTTGGCTTTATCTAGCCGCTTCTTCATGTTGCTAACGATGATTTTATTCGTCGATTCTGCTTGACTGTTAGCCACATGATGATATGGTGTTGAAGTGATCCGTTTGATTTGCCAGCTTTCGAAGAATTCTGTTATTTGCGAACCTATGAATTGTGGGCCATTATCACACACGATCTCCCTTGGTATACCAAAGCGGCATATTATGTTTCGCCATAAGAAGCTTTTTACTTTCTTTTCTCGCACTTGTTTGAATGCTTCTGCCTCTACCCATTTTGTAAAGTAGTCGGTTAATATAAGTAAAAATTGTACATGTCCCTAAGCCGGGGGAAGAGGTCCTACTATGTCCATACCCCATTTCATAAAGGGCCATGGTGATATAACTGGATGTAGTAATTTTGCTGATTGATGCATGTTATTGGCGAACCTTTGGCACTTGTCGCATTTAGATACGAAGTTCTCGGCTTCTTCTTCCATCTTGGGCCAATAATACGTACCTCTGATTAAGGTTTTTACTAAGGACCTTGCTCCTGTATGATTTCCATAGTGTTGTTCATGGACTTCTTTCATCACAAACTCCATTTGGTTAGGTCTGAGGCATTTAGCTAGGGTTCCTCCGGACATCTTGCGATAAAGTGAGTTGCAAATAAAGAAGTACCGTGCAGCTTTGCGGCGAAGTGCTTTAGCTACTTTCATGTCTTCAGGTATGGTGCCATTCTGCAAAAAATTAAGAATTTGTTTCTCCAGTCCCAGGTTAAGTTGTTGTAAGTTACCTCATTCTTGTCCTGGTCGATCGTTGAGTGGAATAGATGGGCAACAATTACATTTTCTTTGTTTTTTACTTCCGTGACTGCTGCGAGGTTAGATAATGCATCTGTTTCTGCATTTTCCTCTCTAGATATTTGTATTACCTTCCATGTTTTGAATTGTCTCACGAGCTCTCGTGCTTTTTCAAGATACTGTTGTATTCGAGTCTCTCGAGTTATGTAAGTCCCCTGCATCCGATTTACTACTAGTTGGGAGTCGCTGTTGATCATGATTTTCTCGATTGAGAGTTCCTGTGCGAGTTCAAGCCCTGCAATAACAACTTCGTAATCTGCTTCATTGTTGGTTATAGGATAACACTTGATAGCTTGCCGTGTCTTTTCACCCGTGGGTGATATTAAGACTATGCCTAAGTCGACACCTTTTATATTTGAGGAGCCATCGGTGAATAGGGTCCATAGGCCTAGATTAGCACCGTTAAAAAGTTGTAACTCTTTTTCTACTTCAGGGATAATGCTATTACTAAAGTCAGCAAGAAAATCAGCTAGTATTTAAGACTTAATTGCACTCCCAGGCTGATAGATTATTTCATGCTCACTTAATTCTATGGCCCACTTGGCTAGTCTTCCTGACAATTATTGTTTATGCAGAATATTTCTTAAAGGATATGAAGTCACAACGGTGATTTGGTGACATTGAAAATGTGGTCGTAATTTTCTAGATGCCATTATTAAAGCTAAGTCTAATTTTTTCAGATGTGGATGTCTAGTTTCAGCATTTAGTAAAGTTTTACCTACATAGTAGATAGGTGATTGCTTACCTTTTTCTTCTCTTACCAGTACTGCACTTATAGCAATTTCTGAAACATCCAGGTAGATCTACAATCTTTCCCCTTCTTTTGGCTTTGAAAGCAACAGTGGTTTCGATAGATAAATCTTCAGATTCTTGAGGGCTTGCTGACATTCTTCAGTCCATTCGAACGGATTCTGCTTTTTGAGAACTGAGAAGAATTTAAAACTTTTTTCGGAAGACTTAGAAATAAATCTTCCCAAAGCTGCTATTCTCCTTGTTAGTCTTTGAACTTCTTTTTTATTTGTTAAAATATCAGGTATTTCTTCTATAGTTTTAATTTGAGCAGGGTTTACTTCTATTCCTCTGTTCGATACAAGAAAACCCAAAACTTTTCCTGATTGACTCCAAAAACGCATTTTTCTGGATTTAGCTTCATATTATACCTGCGTAAAATATCAAAAGTAATAGAGAGATGCTAGAAATGGTCTTCCGCTTGTGTTGATTTTACCAACATATCATCATTATAAACTTCCATCGTCTTTCCAAGATGTTCTTGGAACATTTTAGTGACTAACCTTTGATAGGTGGCTCCAGCATTTTTCAAGCCAAAAGGCATAACTTTATAACAGTAAGACCCCCTGTTTGTAAGGAAGGAAGTTTTTTCCTCATTTGAGGGATCCATTTTAATCTGATTATAACTAGAATATGCATCTAGAAAGCTTAATAATTCATGACCTGCAGTGGCATCAATCATTTGACCTATATGTGGTAATGGGAATGAATCTTTGGGGCATGATTTATTTGATCTACACATACCCTCCATTTGCCATTCTTTTTAGGTACCACCACAGTGTTGGCTAGACAACTAGGGTACTTTATCTCCCGTATCGAACTAATTTTCAAGAGTTTTTGAACATCTTCGTCAATCACTTGGTTCTTGAATGGTCCTTCCTTTTTTTTTCCTGTTTAACAGCTACGTAGGATGTATCTTCATTTAGTTTGTGAGTCATCACCTCTGGTGGAATACCTGTCATATCTGAATGGGACAACACAAAACAGTCTGCATTAGCCTTTAAATAGTCAATTAACGTACCTTTCCAATCGGGACTCAGCCTCGTGCCTACATACACCTTCTGTTCAGGTTTTTGTTCAAACAATGGAATAGATTCGAGCTCTTCCGTAGTTGTTTTGACGTGTTCGTCTTCTTCCGGTTTGTGAATGACATCCGATCTAGAGTCCACACCTATATGGTCCAGTGCATCTTCCATGGTGATTGAATCCTCCTTCACTCGGGTGTCTCTTTCCGTACCTGTTTGAATATTTACTTTTTTCGTACCTATTTGGTTAGTAATTTTTTCCATACATGATTGGCTAGAGAAATTTGTTTGAAATATTTCTCTATCTTCTGGCTCTTCCGCCCTTTTTTTGTTATAAAGTGCCACAAAATTTATATTTCTGGAGGTCAGTTGATCACCTCTTATTTGTTTGATTCACCATTCTGAGGGAAATTTGATTACCTGGTGTAAGGTGGATGGTATTGCTTTCATATCATGAATCCAAGGCCTTCCCACAATCACATTATAAGCCATATCAGTATTAATGACTTGGAATTTAGCGTTTTTAACTACTCCCTCAGCGTAAGTGCTAAGTTCAATCTTCCATTTGGTTATCACCGTGGAGTTATCAAACCATGATATGGCTCGTGCCTTTGGGATCACCAGATTTTCCATTAGCATTTCTTCCACGACTCTTAACAAGATGATATTGACTGAACTATCTGGATCAATCAACACTCTTTTAACGTTAGTGTCATGAAAGAGTAAGGATATTACCAGGGCATCATTATGGGGAAACATTAGTCCACCAAAATCTGCATTGTCAAAGGTTATTTCATCTTTAGTTGGATCTTCTCGAACCCGCTTTCCGTGGGTAATTATGGCCTTTCATGCTAATTGGCAAACTATCCCGTTTACTTCCTCTCCTCCATGTATCACGTTGACGGTTCGCTTTGGAGAAGGATTTTTTGGGGGCTCCTGCTTATTCTTCATATATGCATGTTTACCTTTATCACTAAACAATTCTGTTAAATAGCCCTGTTTCAAAAAATGTTCTATTTGACCTTGAAAAATCTGCAATCCGCAGTCCTGTGCCCATGATCGTTATGGAATTCACACCAGTGATCTGGGTTCCTTCTATTTGGATTTGATCGCATCTCTTTGGGCCACTTAACCTTGTCTCCCACGTTCCTCAATATTGAGACAAGCTCAGTAGTACTTTCATTAAAGGTATGATCCCCAATTTGGGTATTACCTCTAGGTCGTCATCTCGATCTTTTCTGGATCTAGATGAGGATGAGACTACGTCTCTTCCTGGAGGTCTATTGTCTGACCTAGTATTTTCCAACATGGGACGAATATCACGTCCCGAGGGTCCTAAGTAAGGATCATTCCTGTTTTTACCTGATCTTTTGTCTGATTCAGGATGTCTGGATATGGAATGATCTTCATCTCTTGAACAAGCAATGATATCTTCTTCTATTATGAGTTTAGTACTATACCTATTATATACATCATTCCATGTTGTAGCGGGGAATTCTCTTAGACTTTCCTTAAATCGTCTCGTAGCTTCTGAGCTTTTGTCATTTAGGTTGCTTGCAAATGCCATGGCTGCCCAATTATCAGGAACCTTGGGTAATTGCATTCTTCCTCGTTGAAACCTGTCTACAAACTCACGGAGTAGTTCCGTGTCTCCTTGTTTTACTTTGAATATGTCTTCCATTCTTTTCTTAAAATTTTGTGCACCAGAGTGTGCTTTTACAAATGAATCTTCAAGCTCAACAAAAGAGTCAATAGAATTTTCAGGGAGAAGAGAATACCAGGTTAGGGCTCCTTTGGTAAGTGTTTCCCCAAATGTTTTGACAAGAACTGATTCAATCTCTTATTTTGTTAAGTCATTGCCTTTTACTCCAGTAGTGAAAGCAGTCACATGATCACGTGGTTCAGTTGTTCCATCATATTTGGGAACGTCAAGAATTTTAAACTTCTTGGGTATAGGCAAGGGTGCCGCACTTGGCTTCCAAGGTTGTTGAGAATACCTATCAACATCAATGCCTTTGATAATAGGCGGTACTCCAAGAATTTGTTCGATGCGATCGTTCTTCTCCATCATCTGTTTCTGCATGGTTAGCAGTAAATTTTGTAATTCAGAGTTATTAGTCATACCTGGTCTTGCTTCCAGAGATTCGGTAGGGGTGTCGCCCCTTGCCGAATTTACCAATCCAGACTGTGGATTTTCCCCGTTGACCATATTGTTTAGAGGTGGTGTCAGTGATACAGGAGGTGCTGTTGGTAATTCCCTTGAAAATTCTTGCAAAGCTTGTCCCACCTTGTCTGCAATCATTTGCCTTATTCGATATTATTCTATCGTCTGCACATTATGATTGTGGTTGTTGTCAGATCTTTCTGGGGATGGTTCCCTTGAAACACAAGGGGTTCCTTGAGGTGATGGAACTGGTGTTCCATTCCTCGGTAGGTTTTTGTCATTGGAATTCGACATCGTTTTAGAGGATATCTATAAAAAATGAACAAAGATTATCATAATTCCCGGTAACGGAACCAATTTGTTTAACGAATGAATTAGATCCTTTAACCAAAGCTATTTCTAGGATGAACGCGGGTTACAGATAATGAAGGAAATAATACTAAATAAAGAGAAACGAGTAATAGACAATATTGTAGAAATATAGAAAAGCAAAGTAGATTGTATTCGAAAATCAGATGTCCTTACAAGTTATATTTCCTTCCTTTATATAGGAGGTTTCTTAATATAACGTTTGGTTCTTGCAATAATTGCTCATTAATGACTAATTATTACATTAATGAGGCATTACCAAGGGCAATCGTAACTGTTATGTGAAGTTTACATAACGTCTGGGCTTTTATTGGGGATTCCTGAATCTATCTGTAACTCTGTCTAGATTCACTCTGACCGTGTCCCTTCCTTGTCTCGATTAGAGCGAGTTTCCCGTGGCTGATGAGCTCGATGGTTTATTGAATCGTGCCTCTTTGTTCCGTACCTCTTCAAAGAATCACATCCAGCTATCGCGTTCTCCTGTGTCCACATAACTGGCTGAGTTGTCAAGAGTTGGCTTACGTGTGAAACTCTTTTTTACCAATACAGTATCGGCCATAAGTAAGATTAGGGTATACCAGGTGGTCGAGACCCGTGCTATAGTATCCTTTGCAGAGGAATCCCAACTTGATATGTGAATATCACGATACCTGCGGTCACATGATTGAAGATTGCAGATAGTTTCGATAAGAGGTGGCCCGACTAATCAACAAAGGGCACTTTCGAGAATTCCTCAGCGACCGAGCTAAAAATCAATTTCGGGAAAGAGAGGCAAACAAGAAAAATGAAACAGAAGAACCACGATACGTCATCCACATGATTATTGGTGGAGTCGACGTCCCTTAGGGGCCCATTTTTAAGCATACAAAAGTATACATCACCAGGGAAAAGTGAACTTGGAGCTACATACCTGAAAACGCCCTTTCATTCAGCGAAGAGGATATCGAGACCTTGTCTCAACCTCATAATGACGCACTGGTAATTTCTTTTCTTTCAATAAATTTCAAATTAAACGTGTGCTCGTGGATACAGGTAGCTCAGCCAACATAATTCAGTCGAGGGTGGTAGAGCAACTCGGGTTGCTTGAACAGAACATACCCGCCTCTCGAGTCCTCAACGGATTCAATATGGCAAGTGAGACAATGAAAGGGGAAATCATCCTCCCAGTCAACGTGGCTGGCGCAATTCAGGATACCAAGTTTCATGTTATCGAAGGGGACATGAGGTACAATGCATTGCTTGGAAGGCCATGGATCCACAATATGAGGGCGGTGTCGTCAACCCCTCATCAAATAATGAAGTTTGCTATGAAAGATTGAGTAAAAACAGTATACAGAGATTAGCACACAACGAAAGAAATGTTCGCAGTGCACGATGTGGCACCGACACCTTCTACATCGAAGGAGCCAAAAAACAAGCAAACAACCAAGTAACGATCACAAACTACTTCCTCGTAGAAACGAACAGAGGACCGTGTTGCGTCCTCATAACAGATAACCAAAACATATCAAGGGTTGAGCGCCATCACAGCTAAGGCACAACCCAACCCTCTCCCTTTTTCTTTCACACTTTATGCTAACCGACGTGCAGGTGCTCGATTGAAAGCAGTGGAACCACCCCCACCTCGAAGGCCTTAGGTTTTAAAGCATGCATTGTGCTCTTTTTCCCTCACGTTGGGTTTTATCCCAAAAGAGGTTACCGGCGAGGTTTTTAACGAGGAAACATTCATATGCTACCTAAGGAGAACTCACCAAGTATCCAAGGCTTCTCATTGATCAACCCCGAATATTGAGGAGCATCCCCCCAGGAAATCACTGAAATATACCAAAGAGGGTCTCGACAGGAGAATAATACATCGGACCAAACGGTCGAATGAACCGTGTCCACATAGAATAATCGAACTCTCAATGGTAAAAACATGTACACTTGTTCCAAGTAATCAGAGAAGTACCTTCTATCAATTTTGCACATCAAAGAGGTTTGCAATTTTTGCAAAAGACGGCTCTAGGGCCAAAAATTTATCAAGCACTAAAGAATTTTCCTCGACAGTCACTCAATCGAGTAACTAAACTCGAAGCCATAAGACCTCAGGGCCGACAACTTCAAACTCCTAAGCCCTCCATGAGGAAACATCAAAACTGTAAGACCTCAAGCAAGACATGTACAAATGTGTAAGACCTTAAAAAAAAGGCATAACCCCCATATCAAAAGTAAAAATTGCACGGGGCACCCTATTTTTTCGCCCCCATCTAACCTATACCCATTTTTTTAAGAATTTTAACTTGTATCCACTTTTTAAATAACATCAGCCCCCTTTCTCCTCCTCCTTCTCCTCCTTCGTTTTCTTCTTCTTCTTCTTCTTTTTCTTCTCTTTTCTTCTGACGCTGTGAGTGCTGCTATGGAACTTCAGTTCATGGGATGATTGCCATAAATATGTTTATCAGAGGTTTACAAAACAAAAACTTCAGCTCTAGAGCTTAAGTTCGCTAGTTACAAAAACAAAAACTTCAGCTCTAGAGCTGCAGTTCTCCAATTACAAAACAAAAACCTCAGCTCTAGAGCTGAAGTTTTCAAGTTAAAAAAAAAAAAAAACTTCAGCAACTACAAACAAAAGCTTTGCGTTAAGATGCGCACAAGTTAAACAAAAACATCAGCAAGTAGACTTCAGCTCTAGAGCTAAAGTTCGCCAGTTACAAAAACAAAAACATCAGCTCTAGAGCTGATGTTCGCCAGTTACAAAACAAAAACTTCAGCTCTAGAGCTGAAGTTTTTGTTTTGTAACTGGCGAACATCAGCTCTAGAGCTGATGTTCGCCAGTTACAAAACAAAAACTTCAGCTCTAGAGCTGAAGTTCGCCAGTTACAAAAACAGAAACTTCAGCAATTAGTTAAGACGTTCACAATTTAAACAAAAACTTCAGCAAATTGACTTCAGCTTTAGAGCTGAAGTTCGCCAGTTACAAAAACAAAAACAAAAACATCAGCAATTACAAATAAAATCTTTTGCGATAAGACGTGCACAAGTTAAACAAAAACTTCAGCAAATAGAGAACAAAAGTTCAGCTACTATGCTTAAGTTCATCAATTACAAACAAAAACTTCAGCACACTTGCTACTTCAGGTGCTGAAGTTTTGTGTGATTGCCTTTGCTACTTCAGCCCCGTATGCTAAAGTTATGTGAAAAAGCGGGTACACATGCAATTTTCTTTTGCAAAGCGGGCACAAGTTAAAACGTTACACAAAAAGCGGGTATAGATGCAAATGCCCCATATCAAAGTCAAGACTATATATCGAACTTGTAAGACCCAAAAGGCATACCCTCGATAAAGACGTCGTGTCTATCTCACTCGGGGACTAAAAGGCTATGGCCAAATACAAATGACCACTGTCATAAGGCTCCGACCAGACTAACGCAACTCGGAGACGTCTGATTGTTGCCATAAAATCACAGGCCTCCAATTACTTCGAAAAACTTCGAAAAGAATCGGTTAAAGGTCGTACCAACCTAAAGCATAAGAGCCCAAGTCATCAGCTAACTCCAAAGGTCGTACCAACCTAAAGCGTAAGAGCCCAAGTCGCCAGCTAGTCGTATCGACCTTATGCATAAGAGCCCAAGTCGCCAGCTACAGGTCGTACCAACCCAAAGTGCCTCAGGGCCAATTTGAAAACCTGAGGGCTGTTAAGATCGAGTCAAATCCTGAATCAGAGACTAAGCCTGATACGGTTAACTAAAAGTGCATAAGGGCCAAAATAGCGTAAGAGCCCAAGTCGCCCGCTGTATTAAAGGTTGTATCGACCTTACGCGTAAGAGCCCAAGTCGCCAGCTACATGTCGTACCGACCCAAAGCGCCTCTGGGGCGATTTTAAAACCTTAGGACCATTGAGCTTGAGTCGAAACCGACTTGGAGAATACACGCGATACGGTTAACTAAAAGCGCCTCAAGGCTAAAAAAGCATATAGCCCAAGTCGCCCGCTGCATTAAAGTCGTATCAACCTTACGCATAAGATCCAAAGTCGCCAACTACATGTAGTACCGACCCAAAATTCCTCGGGGCCGATTAGGAAACCTGAGGATCGTTGAGCTTGAGTTCGACATGGTTAACTAAAGCGCCTCAGAGCCAACGATATATAAGAGCCCGAGTCGCCAGCTACACCGAAGGTCGTACCAACCAAAAGCGTAAGAGCCCGAGCCGCCAACTTATAAAGACTTAGGGCCAAATTATGACCCCCATGGGTTTCATCTCAAAGTATTATTTGTCGGGCTAACTATCGGCAAGCAAAACAAATCAACGAATCTTTCATATATATATATATATATGCATTACAAATTCATATTTACCACACTCCCAAAGGAGTCTTATGCAAACAAACAAAACAAAAAATCCAGTGTACTCTCGGGACCAGCTCCCCCAAAGACTCCTCGGGTCAGCTCCCACGGCGGCCTTCAAATATCAGCACCAACTCAAGAGGAAAGGTAAAACTTGGTGTTGATCTCATCCGCCTCGGCCTGCTTTATCTCTTCCGAGAGGTCAAAGCCCCTAGCATGTATATCTTCGAGGGTCTTTCTCTGAGACTTGCATCGGGCATACTCATTGCCCCTCCTTTCTTAGTCGAAAGCTCCTCTCAGCTTAGCCCGAGTGTCGGCAGCACCTTTCAAGTAAACGGCCACCTTCTTATTGTCCTTCGCTCGAACCTCCTCAGCTTCGGCCCGAGCGTCCACGACATTGGCCTTCATATTTAGAAGATCAGCCTCGATCTTGACAATCCTGCTCGACTGAATTGAGCTATCTTCTCGTGCCTTATGAAGTTGTATCTCGAGGGCAGTAGCCTTGGCCAAAGAACTCCTTTGGACCGCAACATGTGCGCTTACCTGCACCTTCAATGGTTGGCATTCGGACCTAAGTTTCTCGACCTCGCCCCATAGGCGCTCCAACGCTTCTGTCTTTCCCTGCAACTGAAGCACCAACGCATTAGTTCCCAAAAGCGAGAAAGGAAGCATGTACCCCTTCAGGGTAAGGATTACATTACACTCGAGTTTACCTTAACAAATCAGGCTCCGATGCATCTCCACTTGAAGATGTATCAACTATTTTCTTACCCAAAGCATCCGACAACCGAGTCTCACAGCGGAGCAGCTCGAACATGAGTTTGTCAAAAACCTATAAAAGAAAAGCTTCAATTCAAAGAAGGAAGATTCATAGCTAAAAATCCATCAAGGCCGATTAAAGCTCACCTCGAAATAGAGCCGTTGGGCCTCCTTAAAAGTTGAGTATGCATCTAGTGGCCTGTCCCCATCGGCTCCAGTTCAACCACTCTCAATAGGGGTATACCCACTCGAAACCTCACTTGGTCCAGGCGGCCCCTGGTCCCGAGCATCCCTCGAAGTACCTTCGAGGGAAGAAGCAGACGATAGTGGAGGAACCTTGCCCTTTCCCTCTCGGGGAACCTCTTCTTCGGAATTAGAGGTCCCAGGCCTGGCAGAATCGGGGACCTCGGAAGGCCCTCGGCTCGAGCCGTAGACAAGGAATCATCCTAACAAGGGGAGCCGACGTCCGCAGAATGGCCGACGTACATGAAGCTCTCCTTAGGAATGGCATCTCCTTTATGTCTTCGAGAAGGCCCCGCCTTATTGAGAATGTCTTCACCTATAGAGGATCTTTCTCACTTATTGTCCTCCCTTGGGTCTTCCCTCTCCTCGAAGGGGCATGGCCTCATTTCGAAAAAACCACCAACACCTGCGGTGTTAGAGTTAGTACACACAAAGGGAAATTTTCATCAAAAGGGATACTACACGACTCACCTTGTGGTGATTTGCTTCCTATCTGCCATTCGAGATATCACGCCACTTGCGCTCATCGTATATCAAGGAAGATGCCAACTTTCGAGTCAAGTCCGCAAGATCGGGGAACTCCCCAGGCACACACGGGACCGCTAAAAAAGAGAAAAAGAAACACTCTTATAAATTGATAAAAACAAAAGACACTAATGCACAACATGACAATTATGTTTAAAGTTCCATTTTTCGGAAAAGGCAGGAACTCCGCTGGAATGATATCGACGGTCCTTACCCAAACAAATCGACTCATCCATTCTCCATTTCGGTCCTCTTCATCACTGGCAATGAAAGGCCTGGTGGACCGGCGTCGTAACGCAATCAGGCCTCGACAATGCTGAGGCCGATATAACCTAATAAGGTGGCTGAGGGTAAATTCGAGCTCAGTATTTTCGGTGAAATACCTCATCATCAGCATTATCCTCCAAAAGGACGGATGAATCTGTGCCAGGGTGACTCGGTACCTTTGGCAGAATTCGAGCACAAGTTGGTCGAGGGGGCCTAATGTAAACAGGTATGTATACACGATCAAGAATCCCTCTACATAAGTCATGACGTTCTCTTCTCCAGAGCGTATCTATAACACCATACTTTCCCCCCAGCCACAGTCTCTTCTCAAGGCCTCGAGGTGGTTTTCTTCTATCAATCGGACGAACCTCGAGGAATGCTCTCGATCGCCCAGGGCGTCGAAGGGTTTCTCTAATGCAAAGTATTTTTTTGGAACGAAGCAGTACGAGGTCAGCTCACCATATGTCGGCGGTATACCACCGGCCAGGCTAGGGGTAGAGGAAGAATTTCCCTCTTCTTGGTGAACAGATTCGGGCACGGCGTCCATAGCTACTCAAAGCAGAGATAAACAGCAAGGAACGAAACCAGTTTTCGCAAAGATGGGAAAATGATGAGAAAGTTGAAAGAAAAGCTGAGGTTCTTGCAAATATGCAAGAGTTAGAATGAAGGATACGCAATAATATTTATAGAACGAAAGGTGGCCAACCAACTGCTTTGAAGGCCATTCAGTTTCTGACAAATCATCAAAACGTTTGGGGAAGTGTACCGGTGGGGCCACCTCGATCATTTCACGGTCACATCACATAAATGATATCGTCATAAAGGGTTCGAGGAATCAAAGCTCGCATGCTGACCTAGCCTCGAGAAGTTGTTCGATCTCGAGGAGATCTACTATTGCAAGTGCGAGTTTCGAGGAAGCTAAGAATCGAAGCATAAAAGTCATATTGTTGGGTAAAGGTTACGCAACTAAGTTTGTGAAAAATGTGACAAAGGATATTCTATTTCAAAAAATATATTTACAAAAGTTTTCTATACAAAATATTTCCCCGAATGGTCCTACATACAGAGAGTGGAAAAAGCAAAAAGAAGGAAAAACTACTCTTCGCCTCCTCCGCTGTCTGAGCCGCTTTCAGAGCCCTCGTCCGATGTACTTGGCATTGTCAATTCCTCATCCAGGGCCTTGGACACTTCGATCACGACAGAGAGATCCACACCTTTGGTGCTCACTTCCTCGAGGGCTTGCCTTTTGGCTTGTGCCTGGGCATAAGTAACTGCCCGGGCCAGCTTCAGCTCGGCCTTCTCGGATATCTCCCTTGCCCGATCATTCGCAGCAGTGGCATCTCTCTTGTACAAGGAGACATATTCACTGGCCTCAACCTTGGATGCATATAGCGCAACAACCTCCTCTTGAACAACTCGGAGAAGGTCTTGAACCGAGGATAGCTCGCTCCGAAGCACATCCCTCTCTGAAGCCGCAGCATCATCCAGCCGAGCTAGCTCTAGGCCTCGGTGTCCTTGGCTGCAACCTCCTCTCGAAGCCACTCCACCAGGGCATCCTACTGCCTAATCTGAAAGAATAAAGTAGGTCAATCAACACCAAGCATTACAACTAAAGATAAGAATGTGGGTACCAACATACCTGCTCGGAGAAGTAGGCCCTCTCCCGAAGTGCTCTCTTCGAGCTTGCCTGAAAGTTGATCAATTCCTCCTCCTTTTGAGCGCACAAAGCCTCCAGCTCGACCGACTCCTCTATAAGCTTCTCAAGCTCCTCCATACGATGAGTCAATGCATCTTGCATCTTGGAGAAGGCTTGGTCATATAGCGTCTTGACCTGTTACACAGAGAAGAGAAATCAGTAAGCAAGAATTAAAAACAGAGAATAGCGTATTGCTTTTCAATATCATATGCTTTTGGAGCCTCTCGGCTTCCTCGATAGCAACTGGGGCATCAACATCGGTCTCCTCATCTACCCCCTCGAAGTAGTCTCTAAATGCATCGTCTTCTCCACGACAGGTCTCTAGACCGGGAGCACCCCCAACTTGAGCATGCCGTATCTCCCCTAGAGAAAATTATAGGCCCGAACAAAGTCCACCAGCGATGTCAGTCTCCGTCAAGTCTTCTTCTAGACCTCGGGAAGCTCCAGTAGTGCCCCCCCCCGAGCTCCTCAACTCGGGCTGTTCCATGTCTGATGAGCGTATCGAGGAATGCACCCAAACCCTCCTCCAGGGTCTCTTTTATGAACGATGGGTCCACATCGGCCGCCTCTAACTCAGCAGACGAGCGCTCAACAGCTCTCGAAGCCTCGGCGCTTCATTTTATCCTTTGTACCAAAGGGCACGCGTCATCGCTCTCTTCTTCGGCCCGCAGGCTCTCAGCGGCCGTCAAAGACAAGACCGTGGCATCAGTCCTGGGCTTCTGAGCCTTTGGCCTTTTTATTTTGGAGACTACGCTGAGGCCTCATTATTCCTCTTCTTATCTTTGGTGGTATTCAGGGCCTCTTCTTCACCATATGGGGGTGGCCTCATCAACACGCCTTCACCAAGGTCTGGACAAACATGTTGTGTTAGAAAACATCACCAAGAAAAGTTCTTTCAAAGAATGAAAAAACAATAGCAACAAAAGCGTACCACGGTTGTTATCCTACCATTGTATTTTGGCTAGCTCATGCCATACGCGTTTGCTATATGGGAAAGTGAAGTATAAACATCTAATCCACCCCGGAAGGTCCTGAACCTCACCGGGAAACCAAACAGTGGCTGCATCATTAGAAGAAAATCAGTAGAAAGAGAAAGAGATGGAAAAGCATGATCAATTCAGGGGTACTTACGTTTCATATTACATTCCTCCAGGAATGGAATCCTGTCAGCAGGGATGATGTCCGAAGTTCTAATTCTAACAAATCGGCTCATCCATCCCGGATCTCTGTCCTCGTCAAGGCAGGCAAGGAACGCCTTGGTGGATCGATAATGTAATTTAATAAGGCCCCCATAGAAGAGTCGAGGGCTATACAATCTGATCAAATGGTCGAGGGTGAAGGTCAATCCCTCGACCATGTTGGTAATATGAAGAAACATATATACAATCCTCCAAAAATAAGGATATATCTGACCGAATCTCACTCGGTATTGATAGAAAAAATCAAGAATCACCGGGTCAACCGGTGGAGAAGCAAAATCGACGGGGCCTAGGGTGAAGGGGTATGTATATACACTGAGAAAGCCAGCCTTGTGCATGACTATGCGTTCGTCGGTCGTAGAGATATCTACTCGGGATGCTTCCCCCTAGTGGCAGTCAACACCGATACTACACTTATGTATCGGCTGATGGGCTTGCATCGACTCGGTGTAGAAGGGGTTTTTTCTATTTTAAAGTCAGAAATTGTGTTGCAAGGGCCAGGGTTGCATTGCTCGATGGTAGGAGGGATTTTTTAATATTACTTAGATGGGCGTGATGTATAAGCAACCCCCTCCTTTTGTGGAACCATTTTGGAAGTTTTCGCCATGATAATTATCGATTTTTTAAGTGAGAAAATGAAAAAATGTGCACAGGCAGAAGGTAAGAATTGAGAACACTTAGTTGAAATTTGAAGGTTTCGAGAAGATGAAGAAGATGCAAAACTATGAAAAGGCAAGTAACTATGGTATTATAGAGGCCCTTTGGGCATGCCTGAAGAAGAAGAGTCGAACTTATGATGGTTCATGGGCTTCTCGAGAATTGTGTTGATAGCGACTTTTGCGCAGCTTTTCATGTCACATAATTTAATGCTCTAAAGGGACTGACATCATAAAAGGAGTGTGGAAGAGGAAAAAGGTCAATATCCTTTCTTATCTCTTCACTCTATGAAACACGGGGACAATCTGTATACGGCTAAAATCAGAGAGTACGATTTTATGGTCATTTCGACATTGTTCATGTTTTGGCCTCGAGGCAGTACATATCGACAGTCCTCGACCTCGAGTCAGTACATATCGAAGTTCCTCGACCTCGAGGAAGTGCAAATTGAAGGTCAACATGGAAAGGCGAGAAACGCGCAAGAGGCATGTGGTTAAATATGACAAAATACACATAACAGTACAAACTCGTACCGTGGCATTAAATGGTTGTACTAGCCATATCTCTTTTCATTAATTACACATGTATTATGTTGGGACTCCCCCTCATATATAAACGGGACCATTGTCACTTTTTAACACACATGCTATTCAATACAAGAACAAGAACATCCTCTGCTCCCTATCTAAAACATTCTCTACAATTGCTTCATTGATTTATTGCTTCTCATTTATTGTGTTGTTGAATTATTCTTCATTTATTGCTTATTATTGATCATAAATAGGCCATTCTTAAGGCATTCAATATTGATATATTGTTGTCGACAAACCCCAATCAGGCTTCTAGACCTCGACCTCGAATCCATTTCGACCACCCTTGAGACGGGTCCCTCTGTTGCCCGATTTGGGTAGTCACGTTTCCTTTTGCTCTTGTTTCAGTTTTCTCACTTCATATTCATCATCTTCTGCCTAAGCAATCAACATTAAAATAGATCATGTATTTTTAGAACCACATAATCAAATATAATTGTAATTACCGTTTTCAAGGTAACCAGAGTTCATAATTATAGTCTTTGATTTTTATGCAATAAATATCCTTGAGAGGCAGTGCTTACCTTTAAAACGGTAATTAAAATTATATTTGATTATGTTGTTCTAAAAATATGTGATCTATTTTAATACCGGTTGTCTAAGCAATATATGCTGAGTATGAAGCGAGAAAAATGAAATCAGTGCGGAAATAAATAAGTTAAGCAAACCAGGATCCAAAGAGGCCATTCTCGAGGGTGGTCGGGCAGGCCTCGAGGTTGAGCTCGAGGGGCTTGGCTAAGGGTAGTCGACGATAGTATAACAATATTGAATGCCTTAAAGTTGTCCTATTTATGATCAATAATAAGCAATAAACGGAGAATAACTCAAGAACACAATAAATGAGAAGTAATAATTTTAATGAGACAATTGAAGAGAATGTTCTTGTTTTTTGTATATTGAATATCATATCTTACAAAGTGAAAAGGGTCCCCTTTATATATGAGAGGGAATTCCAACATAATACATGTGTAATTAATGTAAAGAGAGTTTGTTGGTACATCCATTTAATGCCACAGTACGGGCCAGTACTAATTTGGGCACTTTGCCAACTTTAACCACGCAGTTTCTGTGACTTCCCGCTTTCCCATAACGTTCTTCGATGCTTGCCCTGCCCCAAGGTATATTGACTCCTTGGAATACTTTTTCTAGGGGTGCATCTCGGGGTTAAAAGTCAGACACTGTGTCAATACAGCCGAGGTCAATTCACTCGGAGTGCTAAAGAAGCCCGTAAACTGGCCTTGCCCGGTTTTACCGTATAAAGATAGTCCCCACATTTGTTGGAATGAAAATACAAGAAACGATATGAATTTGCCAACTTTTCAACATCTTTAGCGCTCCGTTAAACATACCACATTGGCGGCTGATGCGATAGGAGGAAATGATTTGCATTCACACAGTTTTTGAAAAAGATTCGAATTTATTGTGGCAGTTGGCTGCTCTTTGGCCTTTACCAACGTACGTGGTTGGGCCCTACAAATACTCCCCCTCTTGTCTCTCATTCTTCATTACTTCTTATATCTTTACAAATAGAGCCCTCATTGCTTCTTTTCTGCATCCCATTTTGACCAATTCTTCCTCGTTTCCTTCGAAATCTAATATCAGAAATGGCGGAGACCTCATAGTTATTTCACTAGAAGATAAAGCCTCTTCATCTTTACGTTGTTCTAAGGGTAGAGTAATGGTACCCCTAAATCTCGAGGAATGCATATCTGTTCCCTACGAGACGTCTACCGATTTCAAAGTTGACAAACCTTCATTAAAGCCAGGGCGAGGTGAGCCCGTAACTCGGTATGTTAATTTGATAACAAACGTTGTGGAGGTGAAAACTGACGGCCGCTGGGGAGATGCGGTTCAAATGGAGATTCCTTCTCGGGAAGAAAACATAACCTTCTGAAAAGCTGGTTTCCTCAGTGTATATATTTATCTGTTCACCTTAGGCCCGGTAGGGCCGTCTTTGCCGCTGATCGACCCCGTGGTTCTCCATTTCTGTGTTCGATATCAAGTGACGCTCGGCCAAATTGACCTATCATTCTGGCATATTTTTTACATGATCATACATTTTGCCAATAAGGTCGAGGAGATGCCTTTCTCCCTCGAGTATTTGATTAGGCTGTACAGTCCCCGTTTCTACCGGGGTGGTATGATAAAACTTCATTGCCAGTACTCCAAGGCTTTCTTTGCTTGTATCGAAGATGGCAAGGACAGAGAGTGACCGAGACGCTTCATTCGGGTTAGGAATTCAGATTTGATCTCATCCGAAAGGATGTCGTTCCCAGAGGAATGGAGTATGAATCGTAAGTTATACTTTTATCCTTCTTTCATGTCAACTTTCCCTTGAGCTAACTCCCTTTGATTATGCATCTGTTGTGTGGTATCCTGAAGCGGTTAAGGATCTCCCGGGATGGGTTCGCCGGCTTGATTTGGTGTGCCCGTACGCTGAGCGCGTTTGGAGCGATGTAGATAGGGGCGGATGAGAAGCTAGAGACCACAGCGAGGCTTATTCTCTCGTGATACATGAGTTCCCTTTTAATGGAGGATGTCTTCTGAGTATACTTTGACCTGTTTTGTTTTGTGTTTATGCAGGCCTAAGAGAGCCTTCTTTGATGAGGGAAGCATCGCCCGGGGGAGCAGATATCCAAAAACTGAATGAGGATAGAAAGAGGAAAATGGAACCGTCGACCGAACCTCTGGGGTCATCGAAGGCTTCAATGCAGAAGTGAAAACATGAATCTGCGGCTTCAAACAAGAAAGATGATTCCCTGACGTTACCTGAAGGAGGTGGAAATGTAACCGCTCCTGCCTCTGCTGATTTGATCATCAAAGATCCGAGGGCTTCTCACTCGGAGTTTGATGACATCATCTTTTCTGGGTTCGGAGGGGCCTTCGAGAGTATGCCAGGTGATGTCCCCGAGCCAATTACTGCCTGAGATGGTTCTCAAACTGAGGGACACTGAGAGGATGAGATGCGGGAGCTCGGATGCGAGCCGAAGGCCCCGATTGATCTATTCGGGGTTATTAATGTAGGAGATTCTCCGCCAATTTCAACATTTTCTCCAAAGGAGGCACAAGGCGCCCGTAGCATAGAATCTTCCGATGCGGAGGCGCCTCTCGTAGGGACGAAAATATCTAAGGGGATCTTCACCATGGCCGAGAAGAGTTCCGATCTTAATGTCATGCCTATTTTCGAGGAGGTTGAAAGGCTTTGCAAACAGGTACTTCCTTCGCTGATTGTTTTGAACCCTGATTAGCATTTCATTGAGCCTACTTCCTTCGTGATTTCAGGAGAAAGTGCTTTACAACCATTCCTTGGCCAAGTTTCAATCTGAGTTGGCTCATCATGAAGGGGAGCGCAGGAGATTCTTATTGGAGGCGAGTGAGCTCAGGGCTCTTGTTGCGAAAAAAGAGGAAAAGGAGCTGGTCCTCTGAGCCCATTTAGAATCGGTATTTCGGAAGGTGAGTGATCTTGATGAGCAGGTAACATAGCTTTCTATATGTTTCATTTTTGCTCTCGCCTGCCATCTGTACTCGAAACTAATTAGGCCAATTTTTGCAGCTTAAAGAGAAAGATGTCCAAATGCAGGAAGGATTCGGAGCCCGGGACGCCGAGATCCTTAGGTTTAAGAAACGAGTGAGTGAGATAACTTCTGAGAGAGAGACCCTTCAAGGGAAGTTATCCTTGCTTGAGGATTACCCTCAGGAGGCGAGGGCTGAAAGTGGCTAATATAAAGGCCTCTATGCTAAAGCGGTTACCACGCTGTCTTCGGTTAAGTCCGAAGCCGGTGCACTCATAGATTCGTATAAGGCTGATGCTGCTGCTGCAAAAACCCAGGTCAGGAAGGCAGCGAAAGAGTCCGATCTCAAGCTTACCCGAGTTCTGGAGCTTGCCCGATTAAAGTCTCGGAGACAAGTTCTCAAGTATATACATGCAGTAGGTCTTGATTTGTTGGCCGAGATCGAGCGGGTGAAGATCCTAGAAAAGGAGTCGGAGGTGCTGATTGCTTCCGAAGATGATTCGAGCAGTGGCTCGGAAGATGATGAGGACGAGGGTGAAGTCCCCGAGGGGGAAGAGGTTGTCGAAAACCTGGGGGCCGAGGCCCAAGCCGCTAAGAATATAATCTCTAAAGAAGTTGTTAAAGGCACTCCCTAGCTGTAGATTAGGTTTTTTTTATTTTTTCTCCCTGCGTAAGGGCTCTGATTTTGGGCTTTGTAAATATGATTCGCGAACTTTTATCATATAAAAAGTCTTTTCATTATTCGCTGATTTTTCTCTGGTACCCTAAAGTAGGCTTTGATGCATGTCGGTGATTAGTCCTATTAATAGGATTTAGTAATGAGAACCCTTGGTGTTAGAATTTAGCCATGAGGCTTTTTTAAGCTGGCGATCTGGGCTCTTACGCGTTTGGTTGGCACAACCTTTAATGTGGTGGGCGACTCGGGATCATACGCTTCTTTTGGCCATGAGGTGCGTTGTTTCAGTATGATCCGTAGCTGGTGACTTGGGCTCTTACGCGTATGGTTGATACGACTAGCTGGCGACTTGGGCTCTCATGCTTTAGGTTGGTACAACCTTTAATGTAGTGGGTGACTTCAGCTCTTGCGCTTTTTTGGACCTAAGGCACTTTTTTAGTTAACCATATCGGGTTTAGTCTCCGAGTCGAGTTTCGACTCAAGTTCAACGGCCCTCAGGTTTTTAGATTGGCCCGGAGGTGCTTTGTGTCGGTATGACCCATAGCTGGCGACTCGAGCACTTACGCATAAGGTCGATACGACTAGCTGGCGACTTGGGCTCTTACGCTTCTTTTAGACCTGAGGCGCTTTAGCTAACTGTATCGGGCTTATTCTCCAAGCTGTGCTTCAACTCGAGCTCAACGGCCCTTAGGTTTTTAAGTTGTCCCTGAGGCGCTCTTTTTTGGTATGACCCGTAGCTGGCAACTTGCGCTCTTACGCTTTTATGGCCCTAAGGCACTTTTAGTTAACCATATGGGGCTTAGTCTTTAAGACGTTTTTCAACTCGAGTTGAAC
This sequence comes from Nicotiana knightiana, assembly GCA_005239525.1. NCBI lineage: Eukaryota > Viridiplantae > Streptophyta > Magnoliopsida > Solanales > Solanaceae > Nicotiana > Nicotiana knightiana. Next base: position 220,862 of record ML396912.1, on the reverse strand, counting down.
GACCCTCAAGTTTTCAGATTGGCTCGGAGGCACTTTGTGTCGGTATGACCCGTAGCTGGCGACTCGGGCTCTTACGCGTAAGGTCGATACGAGTAGCTGGCGACTTGGGATCTTATGCTTCTTTTGGACCTGAGGAACTTTAGCTAACCTTATCGGGCTTAGAATCGAGCTCAAAGGCCCTTAGGTTTTTATGTTGTCCTTGAGGCGCTCTGTTTCGGTGTGACCCGTAGCTGGCGACTGGCGCTCTTATGCGTAAGGTTGATACGACTAGCTGGCGACTTGGGCTCTTACACTTTTTTGGCCCTGAGAAGCTTTTAGTTAACCGTATCGGCTTATTCTCCGAGTCGGGTTTCGAATCGAGCTCAACGGCCCTCGGGTTTTCAGATTGGCCCGGAGGTGCTTTGTGTCGGTATGACCCGTAGCTGGCAACTCGGGCTCTTATGTGTAAGGTCGATATGACTAGCTGGTGACTTGGGATCTTACAATTCTTCTGGACCTGAGGCGGTTTAGCTAACCGTATCAGGATTATTCTCCGAGTCGGGCTTCAACTCGAGCTCAACGGACCTTAGGTTTTTAAGTTAGACCTGAGGCGCTCTACTTCTGTATGACCCGTAGCTGGCAACTCGGGCTCTTACGTGTAAGGTCGATACGAATAGCTGGCGACTTGGGCTCTTATGTTTTTTGTTAGTACAGTCTATAATGCAGCGGCGATTTTGGCTCTAACGCTTTTTTGTCCTGGAGGCGCTTTTAATTAATTGTATCGGGCTTAGTATCTGAGTCGGGTTTTGACTCTAACTCAACGACCCTCAGGTTTTCAGATTAGCCCGGAGGCGCTTTGTGTTGGTATGACCCGTAGCTAGCCACTCGAGCTCTTACGCATAAGGTCGCTACGACTAGCTGACGACTTGGGCTCTTACGCTTTAGGTTGGTACAACCTTTAATGCAGCGGGTTACTTGGACTCTTACGCTTTTTTGGCCTGGAGGCGCTTTTAATTAATGTATCGAGATTAGTCTTCGAGTCGGGTTTCGACTCGAGCTCAACGGTCCTCAGGTTTTCAGATTGGCCCAGAGGCACTTTGTCTCGGTATGACCCGTAGCTAGCGACTCGGGCTCTTAAACGTAAGGTCGATACGACTAGCTAGTGACTATGGTCCTTACGCTTTAGGTTTGTACAACCTTTAATGCAGCGGGAGACTTGGGCTCTAACGCTTTAGGTTGGCACAACCTTTAACCGGTTATTTTCGAAGTTTTTTCGAACTAAATGAAGGCCTGTGATTTTATGGCAACAGTCGGACGTCTCTGAGTTGCATTAGTTTGGCTGGAGCCTTGTGACGGTGGTCATTTATGTTTGGCCATAGCCTTTAGTCCCCGAGTGAGATAGCTATGGCGTCTATATCGAGGGTATGAATTTTGGGTCTTACAAGTTCGATATATAGACTTGACTTTGATATGGGGTTTATGTCTGTTTTAAGGTCTTACAAATTTGTATGTTGCCTTAAAGAGGGCTTATGAGTTAGAATTTTACTGCCCTGAGGTCTTACGATTTTCAGTTTTATAACTTGATGAACTGACCGTCGGGGATAGTCCCCGAGTCGGAATTGATGTTGCCTCGAGGAGGGCGTATGAGCTCGGAGTTACCTGCCCTGGAGTCTTACGGCTTCGAGTTTAGTGACTTGATGGAGCAACTATCGAAGACAGTTCCTGGGTGCTTGCTAAATTTTTGGCCCTGGGCTGTATTTTGTAAAAATGGCGGAATTCTTTGATGTGCGAAATGTTTTGATGATAGAAGGTACTTCTCTGATTACTTGGTACAAGTATACATGTTTTTTCCGTCGAGGGTTTGTTTATTCTACATGACATGGTTCATTCAACCGTTTGGTCCGATACACCATTCTCCTGTCGAGAGCCTCATTGGCACATTTCAGTGATCTCCTGGGGTGGTTTTTTCCGTCGATGGTTCGTTTATTCTACACGGACATGGTTCATTCGACCGTTTGGTCCGATACACCATTCTCTTGTTGAGACCCTCTTTGGAATATTTTAGTGATCTCCTGGGGGGATGCCCCTCAGTATTCGAGGTTGATCAGAGAGAAGCCTTGGATACTTGGTGAGTTATCCTTAGGTATCATATGAATGTTTCCTCGTTAAAAACTCTCCGGTAAAACACATTTTGGGATAAAATCCGACGCGAGGGAAAAAGTGCGCAGCACATGCTTTAACACCTAAGGTCTTCGAGCTGGGGGATGTTTTGATTCCTTTTACTGGCATCACACGCTATCTCGGAGGGGATCCCAAATCGGCATATGATGTGATCCCATATGAAGTCGATGACTTCTTTTTCTCTTATCTTTTCATAGACCTGTGCTTCCACCCATTTTGAGAAATAGTCATTCATAAATAGAATAAATCTAGCTTTACCCGGTGCCGTCGGTGGGGGACTAACTATGTCCATTCCCCATTTCATGAATGGTCACGGCGATAAGACCATATATAGCTGTTCACCGGGTTGATGGATCATGGGCACGAATCTCTGACACTTGTCGCATTTTCGGACGAATTCTTTGATGTCTCTTTTCATACTGTCCCAGTAGTAACCTGCTCTGATCACCTTTTGAATTAAAGAATCAGCGCCGAAGTGATTTTCACAGGTGCCCTCATAGTCTCGGAGCACGTAGTCAGTGTCCCCTGGTCCCAAGCATACTGCCAGAGGGCCATCGAAGGTTCTTCTGTCAGAGCTCCACTCTCGTCGAGTGAAAATCGGACTGCTCTGGTCCAAAGTGCCCTTGATTCTTTTGGATCTGTTGGCAGTTTTCCACTTACCAAATAATCGATGTATTTGTTTCTTCAATCCCATGTCAGGCTGGTAGAATTGATTTCAGCATGGCCTTCTTTCATCAATGATTTGGATATCTGAACAACAGCCCTAGGGAGTACATCTTCTTTGACGGAGGACCCTAAGTTTGCGAGTGCTTCAGCCTCAGTGTTCTTCTCCCGAGGCACATGGACCAGAGTCCACTCTTTGAAACGATGCAAAGTGGTTTGAATCTTGTCTAGGTACCGTTGCATCCTATCCTCTCGTATCTCGAAACTCATGTTTTCCTGGTTTACTACCGGGAGGGAATCACATTTGGCTTCGATGGCTTCCGCTCCCAGGCCTTTGGCTAGCTCGAGACCTGCAATCATAGCCTTATATTCGGCTTCGTTGTTAGTCAGCTTTGTAGTTCTTATAGATTGTCTAATCAGGCCACCTGCAGGTGGCTTCAGAACTATGCCAAGCCCGGATCCCCTAATATTTGAGGCACCATCGGTGAATAAAGTCCACACCCCGATGATGCGGCTATTTTTAGCAGAATCTCTTTTTCTACCTCGGTCACGAGGGCAGAGAATTTTGGACTTGATAGTTGTTCGGGGATGAAATTCAATATCGTACCCCCCGAGTTCGATGGCCCATTTGACGAGCCGGTCCGATAATTCAGATTTATGCAATATATTTCGAAGAGGATATGTTGTTAAAACACATATATGGTGGCATTGAAAATAAGGTTTCTATTTTCGAGATGCACTTATTAATGCAAGAGATAATTTTTCTGAGTGTGGATACTTGGTTTCAGCACCCGCTAGGGTTCGACTAACATAGTAGACAGGAAATTGCATATCTTGCTTATCTCGAATCAAAATGACGCTTACCGCTATCTCGGACACTGCCAAATACAGATATAGCGTTTCATCCTCCTTCGGGGTGTGGAGAAAAGGTGGGCTTGAGAGATACCGGTTTAAACCTTCCAAGGCGTGTTGGCATTTCAAGGTCCATTCAATGTTGTTTTTCTTTTTAAGAAGGGAGAAGATGTGATGGCTCCGATCCGATGATCTCGAGATAAATCGTCCCAACGCTGCTATCCGCCCAGTGAACCGTTGTACTGCCTTTACGTTATTCAACACCGTAATTTCTTCAATGGCCTTGATTTTGTCGAGGTTAATTTCAATCCCCATGTTTGATACCATGAAGCCTAAGAATTTTCTCGATCCTACGCCGAAGGCGCATTTCTCGGGGTTGAGCTTCATGTTGTAGCTTCTGAGGATGTCAAAGTTTCCTGCTAATGAGTCAAATGGTCCTCTACGCGCAGGGACTTAACTAAGATGTCGTCAATGTAAACTTCCATAAATACGCCTATTTGATGTTCGAACATCTTATTAACTAAGTGTTGGTATGTGGCCCCTGCATTTTTTTGTCCGAAAGGTATCACATTGTAGCAGTATGTACCATATTTCGTAATGAACGATGTTTTCTCTGTATCCTCGGGGTTCATCTGAATCTGATTATACCTGGAGTAGGCGTCGAGCCTATTCTGAAGAGTTTTGTTACCTCATCTCTGACGAACGCATGCTTTACCTCGGACTGAGGCCTCCTTTTTTGCTTCGCCGGTTTGAACCTGGGGTCGACACTCAGTCGATGGGTTGTTACTTCCGAGGAGATCCCTGTCATATCTAAGCGGGACCAAGAAAAGCAATCAATGTTGTCAATAAGAAATTGAATGAGTTTTTTCATGAGTTCGGGGGTTAGTCTCGTTCCCATGTATACCTATCGATCTTGTTGGTGTTTCACCAGAACGGTTTGTTCCAGCTCTTCGACCGTTGATCTTGGGGACCAACCTATATCCCGACCCCTCAGATGTTGAATATACCGGCTTATGCACTACCTGGTGCACTGCGAACATTTATTTTGCATTGGGTCGCTCCCCATACACTATTTTTATGCCATCTGCTGTTGGGAATTTCAACATCTGGTGGAGAGTCGACGATATTTCCCTAATGTTGTGTATCCATGGCATTCCAAGCAGGGAGTTGTATCTCGTGTCCCCTTCGATGACATGAAACCTAGTATCATAAATTGTACCAGACACATCAACTGGGAGGACGATCTCCCCCTTCGTCGTTTCGCTCTCAATGTTAAACCCTCCGAGGGCATTAGAATCGGGTATGATTTGGTCAAGCAGCTTGAGCTGCTCCACTACCCCGAATCTGATTATATTGGTCGAGCTACCTGGATCCATGAGCACACGCTTAATGTGGACATTATTTAAGAGGAAAGAAATTACTATGCATCACTATGTGGTTGGGATAATGCTTCGTTGTCTTCCTCTATGAACACGATAGTTCTTTTAGGTATACAATTTTGAGTTCGCTCTTTCATGGCGGTGGGCACTTTGGCCCGTTTGAACACGGGTTCTTGTGGTCCGCGTTCCTCAGGATCGTTGTTTTCACGTGCGTTTATTGAATTAGGCATTTTCTGACCTGAAATTGAAGATTCTTGGACAAGAAAAAGTGTGAAGAATAACTTGTGTTTTTGGAAAACTAGAACTAAATGATTACTATTATTTTTAGCCCCACGGTGGGCGCCAAATTGTTTACCTTGAAAATGGTAATTATAATTATATTTGATTATGTGGCTCTAAAAATATGCGATATATTTTAATACTGGTTGAATAAGCAATAGATGCTGAGTATGAGGCGAGAAAAATGAAATCAGTGCGAAAAGAAATAAGTTATGCAAACCAGGATCCAAATAGGCCAGTCCCGAGAGTGGTTGGGCAGGCCTTGAGGTCGAGCTCGAGGGGCTTGGCTAAGGGCAGTCAACAATAGTATAAAAATATTGAAAGCCTTAAGGTTAGCCTATTTATGATCAATAATAAGCAATAAATGGAGAATAACTCAAGAACACAATAAATGAAAAGCAATAATTTTAATGAGACAATTGAAGAGAATGTTCTTATAAGAGAGCAGAGGATGTTCTTTTTTTTTTTTGTATATTGAATATCATATCTTACAAAGTGACAAGGGTCCCCTCTATATATGAGGGAAAACCCAACATAGTACATGGGTAATTAATGCAAAGAGAGATGGCTGGTACAATCATTTAATGCCACGGTACGGGCCTGTACTATTTTGGGCACTTTGTCAGCTTTACTACGCACTTTTTGGGACTTCCCGCTTTTCCATTACGTTCTTTGATGCTTGCCTTGCCCCGAGGTATATTGACTCCTCGGAATACTTTCTTGAGGGATGCGTCTCGGGGTTAATACACGGACTCTGTGTCAATACAGCCAAGGCCAATTCACTCGGAGTGCTAAAGAAGCCCGAAAACCGGCCTTGCCCGATTTTACTGTATATAGACGGTTCGCTATGGACTACACTTGGGGCATTTTCACAAATGGTCTTTTTTGAGATCACTACTTATATCATGTCCCTTACACTAAATTTGTTTGCAAAAAGATAATAATGTAACTCTTTTAAAGGAGAACTATTTAGGCTAACTGTAATAGAGTGGCCTTGCTGTCATGATTCATTGAGATTCAACATTTTGTCACTTTGATTCAACAAACTAAAGCTAACTTGCATATAATTTAAATAAGGTTATACGATGCATATAATCCACTACACTGCTGGACATGATAAGAAAAGGTTCGCAAGTCACAGAAGTTGCATTAGATTCGGCCCAAAGCATAGCAAGCCCTAGTAACATCTGACGCAGGCGACCCAACTTAAATTACTTTTTGTATTTTATTTATGTTTTTCTTATCTCATTATACTTGTAAATGTAACTAGGTGATCTTCTCAAAGGTAAATCAACTTAATGAATTTAACTAGCGGTTAAAGATTAGTGTGAACATTCAAATCACCCAATCATGGTTATGTAATAAAAGTATACACATAAAGTATGTATTTTCTGTTTGCATACACACTATACAATATCCTATTGTTCTTGTAATTCATACACCTCCATAACCTTTTTCATGATCTCTATTATGATCTTAATAATTAATGTTATATGTTTAAGACTATCTTTTTATAACACTTTATATAATAGTATAAATACAAGCATGTGATATATGACAAAATTGGAAACACTTAAAAAGTTTAAGAAAAAGATCATTATTTTTTTTTCTACGTCTCTTGTCTATTTTCTTATTTGATAATGTTACTTTAAGCTAAATTTCTTAACATGTTATAAGAATCACTTCTAACCAATTGAATTTGGTCTCTCCATTCTTAAAGAATTTCTATTATAGAAGATGAAAAAGACACTTGCAGGTTATGTTGGCAGACTCGACAGTGGAATTAGCTTGCTGCTAGTTACATCCGCGTCTATTGCTGAAGAAAATCAAGGAAGGAAAATAATTCTGCATTCTTGGGTTTATATGTATCAGATTAGCCATGGCATCCTCTTCAACTACCTCGGAGACTTCTCCCTCTCTTCTAATCAATACCATGGTCTCTTTATCTCCGGTCCCTTTGAACCATGCCCATCACCTCATCTCTCTCAAACTCACCTCCATATTCTTTCTTTTCTGGAAAATCCAATTAACCCCTTTCCTTCGTGGCCAAAATCTTATAGGGTATATTGTGGGGCGCTACTGTACAAATCTGACCGGTCGTTTTGAATTTCAATATTTTGTTTTTTCATTTGAAACTTTGAGAGGCTTCATACGGTGCATTATGACTTGCGCGGATAGTTAGTTTTGATTTTCCAGTGGTTCGAGATGGATTTTATAGAATGATTTTCAATTTGGAAGCTTTACTTTGGAATAGTTGAGCAAGGTTTGACTTTTGAGTAAACGACCTTGGATTAGTGATTTGATGATTCCAATAGGTTGGTATGGTGATTCTGGACTTGGGAGTATGTTAGGATTTAAATTTAGATATCCCTAGAAGGTTTTTTGTTCTATTTGTCGAAAGTTGAAAATTTGAAGAATTGGATAGTTCATAGATTTGACTGAGAGCTGACTTTAATATTATTGGACTCCTATTATGGCTTTAGGACCTTGGATAGGTTCTTTTAGATTATTGAAACTTGTGAGAAAAGTTTGGTTGTGATCCATAATGTTTAACCACAGTTCAGATGAGTCCAGGGAATTTTGAAGGTTTTAAAATTAAGATAATGATCTTGATCTTTGATTTTTGATTTTGATATTTATTTATGGTATTTCGAGCCTTTAGATAAGTTTGGATAAGATATTTGGACTTGTTGGTATGATTGGACGGGGTACGGGGACCTTGGGCGTGATTCAGTGTGGTATTGAATCATTTCAGTTGAGTTTGTATGGAGGGCTTTGCTAGTGTCAAGTAGTGCATTGCATTCGTGAGAAAGCTCTCCCGTTCGCGTAGTAGACGTGGGTTGGAACAACTTTGTTCTTCACATTCACGGCTGGGGTACCGCGTTCGCGTAATGTATTTGAGCGCATGGAGTTTGTCATTTGCGTTTGTGTGGGCTTGTCCGCGTTCACGTTCGCATGGGGTTGTCCGTATTTGTGTTGTTTGGGCAGCTGGGTCATCGCGTACGCAAGTACAGTTTTACGTTTATGAAGAGGAGAGGGTGTGGCAGTTCACATTTGTTCTTCACGATCGTGGGGGACCCATTCGCGATTTTGAAGGGTACCACTAGGCAAACTCTATAAGTATTATATTTCGTGATTATTACCCGTTCATTTATATTTTTAACCCTAGACTTGGAGAGATGCGATTTTTCTTGGAGATTTTCGTACAAGACTTTGGGGTAGGTGATTTCTGCTCATTTTTTATATTACTTTAAGAATCTACGTGAATTGAACACCTGAAATACAAAATTTTGAGATAGAATATGGGGTTTTGACTATACATAAAGACAGTGTATTTTTAGGATTTGAGTTTTGATTTGGACTTGATTTTGGAATCTAATCATATATTTTGCTTGGAAGGTTAGAGTCTTCGTATTTTGGTATTGATTCCAAATTTCGAATGCGCACGCCCGAGTTGACTTTTGTTGAACTTTTGGGAATTCATCAGAGATTGAAGCTTTATGGATTGGGGTCGTTTCATATGGTATTAGTTGACTTCCTTGGTTAATGTTTTGCTAGATTTGATTTGGTTAGAGTTGATTTCTCAAGGAAATGAAATTTTGAAGCTTTGGACTAGCCTGAATGAGGTAAGTGTCTTGCCTAGCTTTGATTGAGAAAATTTTTCCTACTAATTGATGTTATTTGCTACATGCGGGGATGCTGCATATATGAGGCGACAAACGTATATAGATGTGCCATGGGTATTCATATTAAGGGTAGATTCTAGATTATTTTATACCATATTTGGTTGTGTGTTCTACTTAATTCTATATTTTACTCAATTGATTGGCTATGTGAGTACGATAAGCTATGCTAGAGTAAATGTTGAGGCTAGTGATAACTATTCTTGAGATCGTCGCTATACTTTCTTTAGACGTACTCACCCATACGATATGAACACACATTCATACTTGTTATTCTTGTGTTATGATTTAAACTGATGTATGACTACTTAAGTTTTCCTACCTACGTTAGAGACTATAAAATAGCTTTTGATTCTTATTTGGGCATGGTCATTATTTGGATTATGTATTACATGTTGGATCTGTGGTCATACATACATATAGACATACATCCTACCTATGGATCATCCCTTGTATATATGCATATATTTATGCATGGTTATCTCTGCCCATGTGTATCATATATTCTTATGCTTCAATCATATGAATACATCACTGTATATGGTTCTGGAATATAGACCGAGGTGATGGCACGTGGTTTTTGCCATGCGGATATTATTGTTATTCATTTGGCACGAGGTCTTTGTCATGCGAATTTGTAATGACTCAGTCGGTCATTTTGGGAATTAGAATTTCATCGGTGGCTTAAGCTATCGAGTAGATTCGTATTGTGTATTATGACTTGTGTGTGAGGTCGGATTTGATTTTTGGATGATTCGGGATTGATTTGCAAGAATGATTCTTGTTTTAGAAGCTTAAGGTAAGAGTTAACCTGTCACGGCTCAAACTGATGGGTCGCAACGGGCACCTGGTACCTTACTCAATCGAGTACCAACATAACATATCTTTCGTATTATATTATCATAGGTAAATGAGCCAGAAAGGTTATCGTGAGATAACTAGAATAATGCATGAGGAAATACTCGACATAAGATGACCCAACATGATGTACCGACTTATACATAGGACATACGAGCCTATAAGGTGACATGATCATTTGTATTCTCAAAACATAGGTCGACAAAGCCATACAAGTATCCATATACAGGACCTTTGTCTACAAGCCTGTAAGTGTACATAAATGTCATAAAGGTCGGGACATGACCTCACCATACCAGTCAATACATGTCCAAATCATACTGACCAAATAGGCAACTCCGGAGCAAATAGAGTGCACCAATACCTTCCGCTGAGCTGATAACCTACTTGGAGGACTCTCAACCTGTCTATCAGGACCTGGGGGGATGAAACGCAACCCCGGGCAAAAGGGATATTAGTACAAATAATGTACCGACTATGTAAGGAATGAAAATCAGTAAATAAAAGACATGAGAGAAACATGGAGCAAAAGACTCAACATGTAAGTCTGAATATCTCTGTCATTATTTAATATTTATAATGTCATGCATATGCGTATAAATGTCATATGATGCATAGGTATATTCGTACATAACATCATCAAGCCTCTAAGGGCATCCCATCATATCATCTCGGCCACTGTGGGCGAAATTATCAATGTATACCAGTTGATCAGCTGGTGGTGCGTATATAACGCCGTAACCTTGTTCCATATACCATATACTGTAATATAAGTGTATATAACGCCATCTGGTCATGAGTAAATGTACATGTATAAATGAATGAAATGCATAAGAAGTAAGTTAATAAGACTTCTCAGAATTTAATAAGATCAATATGCCTTCGGATAAATTTATCAACTACGTATTTTTCTGAGACCCATGAACAGAAGATATAATATGACACATAGGAAATCAAGAATATAGGCACCCCTAGTGCTTCTATGAATAGAGGCATTTATAAAAGTCGTGCATTTACTCATTTTGTTTGTATCGTATGGATCATTCCAAAAGGAAAGAATGGATAGCCTTAACATACCTGATCCGATTCTCTTGACAATCCCTCTAAGACAAGTCAATATTCTTGATAAAGATTACACCGCACTCCCTTAGAATCACAAATCTCACGCTGCTATCGTATTATGAAGTTTCATATGAATTGTTTTGGAGGCTCCATCCGTTACTTAGTAAACATGCACATCCCTCTTAAATGATCTAGGAAATCCTTTTATTTTTTTGATTTGTGGGCTCCACTTTTGTGGATTATTTTGCCCAAAAATCCCCTAATTATGCCACCTAATTATATACACCAAAGAGTCATGTTAGTTACCCCCCCCCCCTTGCTGCTATGTTGAGGATGATGTATCATTTAAGCTTATCCACCAAAAATCAATTACTTTGTTAACCTCCCACTAAAAATCAATAATTAACAAATTATCCACATAATTAAGAATTTATCTCAAATTACTTAAAATACTAATCACCTTTAACATACTTTATACACCTTACTATCATTTTCATGTGGTACATTGTATTTCACTAGTCCATAAATACAGGGTATTATAGCGGACCGTATTTTGTCCCAAATTGTCAAACTTCGGCCAACCTAATTTCTTCAACTCGTTTACTCTCTCACCTTCCCCACTTTACTTCTCACTTGTTTGAAATAACATAATACTTATAACCTCAAAATAATCTTTTCTTTGAACTAATGTTAACTATCTTACGACAAATCCAACGTACAATACTACGGGGAGTTACATCGTCGTAATATTGCGGAGTGTAACATCGACGTAATACTGCAGGGTAAAACATCGACGTAATATTGCGGGGTGTAACATCATTCCCCCCTTTGGAACATTCATCCTCGAATGTTGACTGACACACTTATCGGTCTCATAACCGGATAGCTCTTACGAATGGTTTTTCCTTGTATGTGAACCTATGTGACTCTTCCCTCCAGCTTTTATTCAATCTCTAGGCCTCATTTTCTGAATATATGCATAACTATGACAAGTTGTCCCTCTGGGAACCTGTAAGTGTATTGAAGTTCTTCACTCTGTACTTTGTCGAACTTACGACTATTGATATATCTTGTTTCATAGCCTCGATTTTCTATACTTATGGCTTTACTACAACTAGGTAGTTCATGATATACCATAACACTTACTTCAGTTTATTATTACCGAGTTCTGCCGCCTAACTCCTGGTTACTCTCTCGCTGTTTATCCTATATGTAAAAATCTAAGTCCTTTAATGCTTCCTCATTACTGTTCATCTTAAGAATGGCATCCTTATCTCCACTCATACATTGGAACCTTATCCATCTATCGTCAATTCACCTTAATGTTGATCCATAATTTATCATTGATAACTTGAAACCTTTTACATAATGCGTTATCACTAGGGCTTACGTCTCATCGGGGAATATATGAAGTGACTTGCCTAATCCACCTAGGGGCGATACTATAATTCAATAACCATATTTCATAGAATCCTAACGTGATTCATCTTATGAGGGTATTCTAATCCCGTACAATTCATGAAATCGCTTTTCTTTAGGTCATTACTCAATCGAATGTCTAAACGACACCCTCTTATCTATCACAATTACACCCTTATTCTACTACCAGGGTAACATTCCATATCTTCTAAAAGCTACTAGTCTTATAATCCTTTGAGTTCATTCAGGCTATACTAAGCTTTTTATAACTAACCATCAGCTCTCTTGTTTTCATGGGCTTAATACCGAGGCCTTACCTATTTTTATCACCTTCTCACTCCCCATTTTTTTTAATCCTTACTACTATCTACCTAAAACCTTTTCAATTTATCATATTTTAGCTTGGGACCTTCACATAACGATTTATACTTCTCACAAACTTCCTTTAACTTTCTAGCACAATAAATTTCCTTTCGTGCCTTCTCTCTTGTCTTTAGATGTAAGCAATTTCTTTTGCTGGTCTTTCTACCACTTGTTGCATGACCACTTGGCTTATCTTATTGCCCATGAATGCTGGAATTTGTTGGTACTCATATGTTCTCGAATATCACTTTTGATTTCTTTCTTCTTCCCGTTTATTAGCCACGATATGTGCCACTTTCTTATGAAGTGTATACAATGTTGTAGTGAAACTGGTTTTACATGACCATTTCTTCTTCAAGATACTATGTTTAGATTGAAGCCTTCTTCTTTATTTCCTTAGCTAGTCATTCATTGTAGTACTTAGGGAGGACCTTCTGACTCTTGTAAAGCTGCACGATTATTACATCGTATACTCGATGGAATTTTTGATGTTCTTCCTTGCCTATAATTATACTTAGTTACTTACCTCCGCATTCTTGTGCTCGTAGGGTTGCTTCTGAATTGAAATTTTGACCACTTCCCCAGTGGCACTTTCTTTTATTTCTGTAGCACCTATACAGTACCTTTAACTACCCAACTCCTATTTGAATATTTCTCAAGGATCATGATGTCATATCTACGATACTGAATTCACTATGTTGGGGTTCACTATGTTTATCTTACATGATCTGCTGATTTTTCTATGACCTCTTGTATATCCATAACTAGGCTCTTTCTGAATCCACTACAGACTACTCGTTGGTCCATTCTCATATCTATATTCAGCGCCCCTCCTCTAGGTTATGTCCTTTGTCTTAACTTACCTCTAGTGATGGCTCCTTATGTATCAAGTGTTCATTTCCTCTAATTTATCAATATCATTTGGTGAGGAACCCTCACTGCCTCCCCCCGACGTCATGCTTACATAATGTTCTTGAATTGTAGCATATATTTAGGATTTTAATAAGTGCAATCTCATCCCTTTTTCATTTTTATCGCATTCTCCTTTTACCATTCTATAGTTAGTAGAACCGCTTAATTCTGACTTAATGCCACATCACTCCATATTCCCCCATTTTGGGGAGTACTAATATTTAGTGCTACGACTATCTAACTATAAATGTTTTACCTCTTCATCTTTCGCGTATCTTCACATTGTCAATGACCCTTACTCGCCTTGCGGTAATCCTTCTGTAACAAGGATAACAAAATTCCGTACTCACTAAGGTGTCACCTAGTGTTACTGGCACACATAGTCCCTTAAGATTAACTTTACTCACATTTTCTTGCTTTAGGGAAGCGTCTTCCTAAATGACCTTTAAAGGGTATTCTTCTATCGTCCATTCTATTATCACTGGAACACAATCTCTGAATTCTCATGATGCCGACTATTATCAAATCACTTAGTCCCTAATTCATGTAATCATGTTGGAGTCATGAACTTATTTTTCGAAATAAGGATATTACTTAATGGCCTATACTCTTTTGTTGTCTCAAGGCCTGTCACCTCTCATCTTTTCTTTTACTTGACTATTGACTTTGCTACTTTCATTTTCTTATTGACCGTTGTCATCCATGTATCACAACTTACTTATACTTCATTAACCCTCTTCTTAGTTCCATGCTAATATTTCCGTCTATCACTTTATTCTGAAAAACTTCAACAAGACATTCTTTTGCTTTTATCTCCCCTTTCTCCATCAACTGGCTCTTCGGGTTGCCTAACATTCTCTCTCTACTAGGTACGAGAGCCATACTAAGGTAATAATCTCTTCTAGGATTCTAGTGCCTATCCTTGTAAATTTTTTTTTTAACATTCTAGTATTTATAACTAGATCTACTATTCTAGAGTGCACCATCTGGGTGTCTCACAAGGAGATATATTAGTACATTTATAATATCCTTCGGATATGTCAACTAACACAAACAATCTATCCACCATTTTTGGTTACTCTAACCCTAGCCAGATCCTTATATCCCATCCTTCTCTTAAACTATATTTGTTAGCTCCCATAGGGCATAACTGAGATGAGTGTGGCCAATTGTATATATTTTTTGTTACTATTGAAAGTAACTCAGAATACATATATTTCTTTGCCTAAATTATAAATACTGATAATCTTCACTAACTGAGTACCTCATACCCTTCTTCACCTTGCTTCTTTAACTTTTTGCAACTTGTATCTTCCTTCTGATTCTCTCATTGCTTTTTACCGTATGGGAGGATAGATATTCATGCCCTAGGGGTCCTTATCAAGAAGCTTACACATCTTAGTAAACACATGATCTGCTGAAGACCTCATATTTACTCATTATAAGAATGATGCAAAATCGAGTTCCTCTGACTAAACTCTTCCGCAGCCATTTTCAATCACTTATCAACTATCTTTGTGGATTTACGTATCATTATATTACGAATAAAATAGAATTTAGGAGTTTGCATTCTTACAAGTGAGCTCTACCACACGATCTAGAGTAAGAAGAAAGAGTGACAATCATAAATGCCCTGTAGCCTCCTTCTTATAAATGTGGTGCACAACACACCCATAAACAAGACTCTACTAGACACGGCTTATAGACTCCCTAGGATGGAACTGCTCTGATACAACTTTTGTCACGACTCAAACCGATGGTCTGCGACGGGCACCCGATACCTTACTCAATCGAGTACCATCATAATGTGTCTTTCGTATCATACTATCATAGGTAAATGAATCGGAAAGGATGTCGTGAGATAACTAGAATAGAACATGAGGAAATACTCGACATAGGATGACCCTGCATGATGTACCGACTTATACATATGACATATGGGCCTATAAGGTCGACATGATCATTTGTATACCCAAAACATAGGCCGACAAGGCCAAACAAGTATCAATATACATGGCATCTGTCTACAAGCCTCTAAGAGTACATAAATGTCATGAAGGTCGGGACAGGACCTCACCATACCAATCAATACATGTCCAAATCATACTGACCAAATAGGCAACTCTGGAGCAAATGAAGGGAACCAACACCTTCTGCGGAGCTGATAACCTACTTGGAGGACTCTCAACCTGTCTATCAAGACCTGTGTGCATGAAACCCAGTGTCTCCAGGCAAAAGGGATGTCAATACAAATAATGTACCGAGTATGTAAGGAATAAAAATAAATAAATAAAAAACATGACAGAAACATAGAGTAAAAGACTCAACATGTAAGTCTGAATTACTCTGTGAATCATTTAATATTTATATGCCATGCATATGCATATAAATGTCATATGATGCATAGGTATATGCGTACATAACATCATCAAGCCTCTGAGGGCATCCCATCATATCATTTCAGCCATTGTGGGAGAAATCATCAACGCACACCAATTGATAAGGTGGTGGTGCGTATATAACATCCTACCCTTTTCCCATATCCCATATACGTATAATATACGCGAATATAATGCCATCTGGTCATGGGTCAATGTACATGTATAAATGAATGAAATGCACAAGAAGTAAGTTAATTAGACTTATCGGAATATCATAAGATCAATACGCCTTAGGATAAATTTTATCAACTACGTATTTTTCTAAGACCCATGAACAAAAGATATAATATGACACATGGCAAATCAAGAACATAGGCACCCCCGGTGCTTCTGTGGATATAGGCATTTATGAAAGTCGTACATTTACTCGTTTTGTTTATATTGTATGGATCTTGCCAAAAGGAAAGAAGGGATAGCCTTAACATACCTCAGCTGATTCTCCTAACAATCCCTCTAATACACGTCAATCGTGACAAAACACGTAACGCCAAGATCGAAATAGGGAACAATCCGCATGATATTTTTGAGAAAGATTGCACTGTACTCCCTTATAATAAAAAATATCACGCTGCTATTTATGAAATTTCATATGAATTCATTTTGGAGGCTTCATCGGTTACTTAGTAAACATGAACATCCCCCTTAAATGATGTTGGAAATCCTCTTATCATTGTGATTTGTGGGCCCACTTTTGTGGATTATTTTGCCCAAAAATCCCTTAATTATGCCACCTAATTACATACACCAAAGAGTCATGGTTACTTACCCCCCTTGCTGCCACGTTGAGGATGATGTCTCCTTTAAGCTTATCCACCAAAAATCAATTACCTTGTTAACTTCCCACTAAAAATCAATAATTAACCAATTATCTACATAATTATGAATTATCTCAAATTACTTAAAACTAATCACCTTTGACATACTTTATACAGCTTATTACCATGGTCATGTGGTACACTGTATGGCACTAGTACATAAATATGGGGTATTATAGATTGGACCATATTTTATCCCAAATTGGCAAACTTCGACCAACCCCATTTTCTTCAAATCGTTTACCCTCTCACCTTCATGACATTACTTATCACTTGTTTGAAATAACATAATACTTATAACCTTAAAATAATCTTGTCCTTGAACTTATGTTTATTATCTTACTACAAATACAACATATGATACTACAGGTGTAACATCATCATAATACTTCGGGGGTGTAACATCGACGTAATACTGCAGGACGTAACATCGACGTAATACAACAGGGTGTAACATGACCGGAGTTTGATTGTTGTGTAGACGAATCTGGAATGGTGTTTTTATGATTCCAATAGCTGTGTATGGTAATTTTGGACTTAGGCATATGTCTGTATTTGGATTCGGAGGTCCGTAGGTCTACTTGGTGCATTATGGCGAATGTTGGAAAGTTGAAGGTTTGGAAGATTGAGAGGTTTGACCGAGAATTGACTTTGTTGATATCGGTTTCAGATTGTGATTCCAGCATTGGTATAGCCTCGTTGTGTCATTTGGGACTTGCATGTAAAATTTGAGCTCATTCAGAATGGGTTGGATATGTTTTGGCATAAGTTTTAGAAGTTGGAAGCTCATTAGCGTATTACGCTTGAATCGACGTGTGATTCATGGTTTTGGTGTTGTTCCATTAATTCCATTTCATTGGCACATGAAATAGATCTAAACGGATTGCGCAGTACCCCGGACCGAAGAAATTGAAAAATGATTTTTTGATTTTAGGCTTAGAGCGAGTTTGTTTTGTGTTTTAAAATCTTTCGTATGTTCGAATGGGAACACGAGTGCATCGGGTGTGTTCGTATGGGATACAGGCCATTTCTCCATGTACTTGAGTGCGAATTTTTTTTATCCAGTGTTCTTCATCGCGGTATAAATGAAGCTATCGCATTGGCGTAGAGTTCTGTGGAAGCCGACATTTCTTTTCTTTGCGGTCGAGGAGAAGCGACCGCATTCACGAATCTTAGGGTACTTATGCCTTCACGTTCGCGCTCTAAGATATGCGATCGAGTATAAGGGAAGTTGGAAGAGGCATCAGGGCTTTGTTGTCCACGATCGCGTGAATGACACAATGTTCGTGTAGTGTGCTGGAGGTTGTGTGTCGCGTTCACGACTTGTTATACGCATTCACGAGGAATGTTTGGTCAACTATTAATTTTGTCTCCGCGATCGCAGATGAGTAAATCACTCGGCAGAATATAACTACTCTATTTTGAGGGTTATGATATTTTTATCAATTTTGAGTTAGAGAGCTCTATTTGGGCTGATTTTGGAGGGGATTTTCATGCATCAGACTGGGATAAGTGTTCTATACTCGTGTTTGACTATATTTCATGATTATATCTTTGTTGTTATCATTAAATTAGTGACTTGAATTGGAGAAATTGGGGTTTTTTGTAACAAACTTTCTAAAATGTAAACTGAGGATTTGAAGGACGATTTTATGCCGAATTGGATAATTTTGGTATGGTTGGAATCATATTGGAATGGGTGTTCATATTTTCTATGTTTTGTCGGGTTTCAAGGTGCAGTCCCGGGGTTGAATTTTTAGTTTTCATTAAAAATCAAAGTGTTATTAACTAGAATTGATTCCTATGGCTTTTCGTTATGATATTAAGTTATTTTTGCTAGATTCGGGCAGTCCGGAGATCATTTCACACGAGAAGTTCATCTTATTGTATTATTTGAATTATGTGAAAGACATGTATGCAAGGTGGCGAGTGTGTACTCGGACTTATATATGGAAATTGTCCGATTAAGAGTCTTAGGCTTCTTTTATGTATTTATTTGAAATTGTTAGCACATATTATATCTTTTATCTGTCATGTTTACTCTCACATGCTTTATTGGAAGTTGTTATTACATGTCCTTTACTTTTCAAGTCTACTATTATAGACTTTATTTGATTGTTACCTCTTCTATTATGATGTGACCTCCTTTATTATTGAGTTAATCTTAATAGAAATTATTGTTACATGATATCCTTTTGTTGTCAGGTGTTATTTTAATGCGTTTAGACGTAGTTGCTAGTTTATGCCATCTCTTCCATTGTTAGCTTATTTGACATACTAGAATTTGGAAGTTTTCCATTTCATGTAAATACCTTTATTATTGAGTTTCTTCTTAAGAAACTAATTGAAGTTGCATCAATATATTTTAATCAAAGTTGTGTTTAAAGGGGGTGTTGTTCACTGTTGAGTTACTTTCTCGTTCATTTTGTTGCTATTGAGATTCTATACACATTGTGTTTGAGCCGTGGGCTATGTGATATAGTGATATTTGGAAAGGTTGTGGCCTATGGACACTTCTGTTACGAGTTGATATGTCATGTTATTGTGATGTTAGCACATGTGAATAGTTGTGCGGATTGGTTGTTGTTATGCAGAGCATAAGGGTGGCATCTCACTGTTGTTACTATGCGGAGCATAAGGGGGCATCTCACTGTTGTTTATTCTGCAGAGTGATGTGGGTGGCTATTGTGTTATCGTCGGGCCGGAGTGATACGGGTGGCTATTATGCGGAGTGATACGAGTGGCTATCAGAGTGATACAACTGGCTAATGATATTGTCAGGGCGGAGTGATACGGGTGGCTATCAGAGAGATATAGGTGGCAATGTCAATGATGGCATGTGATATCCCGGAGGCATAATGTTGACGGTTTTCGTGCGATAATGTGATTTTCCTTGTGTATGTCATACACCTTACATGACTTGTTATGTTGCTTAAACGATCTACTCGAGGTCCTTGATATTACTTGTTGACTTGGGCTGCAATAGTACACTCGCACAAGCATACACCGTAGCATGCCACTTACACTAGTTCATGAGTATGAAACTTCACATTTATCTATCATGCCCATGCATTCTTGTATTATATTCATTGTGATAATGAGCCTGTGACCATGTTGGGTAGATTGTGATATTGAGCATGTGACTATGCCGGGAGGATTGTGATATTGAGCCTGTGATTATACTGCGGGGATTGTGATTGTGAGACTGTGATCATGCCAGGCGGATTGGGATATTGACACTTGAGTTGGCCCTGCGATTGTGATTAAAATGTGGGCATAAAGTTTCGTGAGCATATGATTTGTGTTTGAAACTAGTAACTTGTGATTATGAAATGAGGTATCTCAGAGTAATTCGTTGTATTAGAACGTCTTGATTAGTTGGTTTCCATGTGTTTCCCTTATATGTTTTCACTGGTACTTTAACAGTGTTCTTATTACTTTACTGTTTATATCATATATTGGTTCTAGTAGCCACTTACTGATTCCTTCTTTCATTATTAGCTTTAGACTGCACAGATTATTTTGATTAATAGGTGTTTTGACTTGTACCTCGTCACTACTCCAACGAGGTTAGTATTGATACTTATTGGGTACCGACCGTAGTGTACTCATACTTCACTTCTGCAAAATTTGTAGCAATCCAGATATTGGAGATATCGGACTCAGGCATAGCTAGCTTATTGATCGCGAGGATTCAAGGTATAGTTGCTTGGTCGACGCAGTCCCTTGGAGTCCTTTCCTTTTATTGTACTATCAACTTGTTATTCGAACAATTTTGTATTTAGATTTTTGAGATATTTCTATGCATTCGGATAGAGTTCGTGACTCTATATTACCTAGTCTTGGGAGGTTGTAGTGATTATCGTCGTGTCGGCTTATTTCACCTTTATTTTATATTTATACAAATCTTTGATTTAAATATCATTGATAAATTGTCTTAGGTTTTTCAAGTAATCGGCTTACTTAGTCATAGACACTAGGTGCCATCACGACGCCTAAGGTGGGATTTTGGGTCGTGACAAGTTGGTATTAGAGATCTAGGTTCATAGGTTTTACGAGTCAGGACCAAGTTTAGTCGAGTCTTGCGGATCAATACAGAGACATCTGTACTTATCTTCGAGAGGCTACAAGCCTGTTAGGAAAATTAAACTTCTTTCAGTCCTGTCGTGCGGATTTGTTGATTTCGAAGTTTGATCCTTTTTATCACTATTCTCTCACAGATGATGACACACTCTACCAGATCAACTGAGCAGACACTCGCGCCTCCTGATAGAGCTGTGAGAGGCTCAGGGTCGAGGGGGAACGTGCCGCAGGTAGAGCACCTGCCAGAGCAACAGATTAGGAGCCGCCGGTAGCTTCGATTGGGGAACAGGCACCAGAGGCACCTGTTGTTACCCCCAGACTTTAGGAGACTTCAACATAGTTCTTGAGCATGTTTGGTACATCGGCTTAGGCCAGATTGATCTCTGTTGTACCAACTACTTCACAAATTGGGGGAGGAGCTCAGACTCTTGTTGTCCGTACTTCATAGCAGTAGGCTCATTTGGGCCATATTCCGGGTGTGGTGTCGGTACAACCTGTTATTCTGGTTCAGCCTGAGGTCAGCCAGGGGCATTAGAGGAGGAGTAGAATAGGCTTAAGTGGTTAAAGAAATATAGTCCACCTACTTTCAGTGGCACAACGACCGAGGGTGCGCAGGGTTTTCTAGAGAAGTGTCACAGTATTCTCCACACCATGTCTCCACGATCACGAAGATAATTTTGCGATTGCAATGAGTAAATCACTAGGCATAATATAACTACTTTATTTCGAGGGTTATGATATTTTTATCACTTTTTTGAGTTTGAGAGCTCAGTTTTGAGCGATTTTGGAGGGGATTTTTGCGTGTTGGATTGGGGTATCTGTTCTTTAGCCGAACTTGGTTATATTTCATAAATCCATCTTTATTTTTATCATTAAATTAGTGATTTGAATTGGACAAATTAGGGATTTTTGTAAAAAACATTCTAAAATATAAAATGAGGATTTGAAGGTCGATCGACGTAGGAATTGGATAAATTTTGTATGGTTCGACTCGTATCAGAATAGGTGTACGGGTTTTGCAAGTTTTGTCAGGTTCTGAGATGCGAGACTAAGGTTGACTTTTTTTTTTATTAAAGATCAATTTTTATTATCTAGAATTGTTTCCTATGATATTTATTTATGTTATTAAGTTATTTTAGCTAGATTCGAGCCATCCGGAGGTTTTTTCACACGAGAATATCATTTTAGAGTTTTGATTAGCTTCTTTGCGGTAAGTATGTTGCCTAA
>ML396912.1:103712-198390 GCA_005239525.1 Nicotiana knightiana | reverse complement strand
TATCTTGCCTAACCTTGTGTGTGGGGGGGGGGGGGGGAACTACCCCTTAGGATTTAGAATTTATTGTATTATTTGAATTATGTGAACATGTATACGAGGTGACGAGTGCTTACTCGGACTTATATGTGAAAATTGACCGACTTAGACTCTTACTCTTCTATCATGTATTTATTTGAAATTGTTAGCACATATTATATCTTTTATCTGTCATGATTACTCTCACATGATTTATTGGAAGGTTTTATTACATGTCCTTTACTTTTGAAGTCTACTATTATACACTTTATTTGATTGTTACCTCTTCTATTGTGATGTGACCTCCTTTATTATTGAGTTGATATTAGTAGAAATTGTTGTTACATGATATCCTTTTGTTTTCAGGTGTTATTTTTATACATGTAGAAATAGTTGCTAGTTTATGCCATCTCTTCCATTGTTAGCTTATTTGACACACTAGAATTTGGAAGTTTTCCATTTCATGGAAATACCTTTATTATTAAGTTTCTTCTTAAGAAATTAATTGATGTTGAAGTTATTGAAAGTAATTAATCTATTTTAATCGAAGTTGTGTTTAAAGGGGATGTTGTTCATTGTTGGGTTACTTTCCCATTCATTTTGTTGTTATTGAGATTCTATACACATTGTGTTTGAGCCTTGGCTATGTGATATAGTGATCTTTTTATTGTTTTTTGGAAAGGTTGTGGCCTATGGGTAATTATGGTACGAGTTTATATATCGTGTTGTTGTGATGTTAGCACATGTGAATTGTTGTGTGGATTGGTTGTTGTTATGTGGAGCATAAGGGTGACATCTCATAGTTGTTATGATTATGGCACGCGAGTTGTCCGCATAGCACGTGAGTTATCTGTGCAATTATTATGATTATGGCACGTGCGTTGTCCATACAACATGTGAGTAGTCCATGCGATGGTTATAATTATTGTCACGTGAGTTTTCTGTGCAGCACGTGAGTTGTCTGTGCGGTTTTTGCACGTGAGTTGCACGTTTGGCGTGTGGATACGGATCCACCCCCTGCTATACAGACTCGATTAGTTGTTTACAAAATGTGTATTCGCTTCAATGGTTTGAGGTCATGGGTAGCTCGATATGGTGTATTATGACTTGCGTGTATGGTCAGTTTTGATTTTTGAGTGGTTCGGGATTGAGTTAGAAGAATGATTCTCAATTTAGAAGCTTTAAGTTGAAAGGGTTGACCGGGTTTGACATATTATGTATTTGACCTCAGATTCGGAGTTTTGATGGTTCAGTTAGACCCGGATAGTAATTTTGGACTTAGGACGTATGCCTAGATTTGAATTTGGATATTTCTAGAAGGTTTTGGCACTATTTGGCAAAAAAAGGCAATTTGAAGATTTGGGTAGTTTTAGGTTTGACCGGGAGTTGGCTTCGATGTTATTGGATTTGTATTGTTGCTCCGGGATTTGAAATAGGTTCTTTATGTCATTTGGAACTTGTGTCCAAAATTTGAGGTGATTTCGAGTTGTTTAGACGTCTTTGGCGTAATCTAGAATTTGAAAATTTGAAATAGTTCATTAAGCTTGATTTGAGGTGTGATTCGTGGTTTTGATGTTGTTATGTGTGATTTGATGCCTCAGGTAGGTTTGTGTTAAGATTGATTCCGGACCATTTCGGAGTTGCATGAGATGTGGTTTTCTAGTGCTTCAGTAGTAATTCACGATTGCGGGAGAAGAGTCTCGATTGTGATGTGTATTTTGTTAGTGGATCTGGTTGTGAATCGTGTTCATGCATAAGGAACTGGTTTGGGGAGATTTCTTCTTCGTGTGCGCAGGTGAGTGAACGCGTTCGCAGAGGTGAGTGAACGCTTTCGCAATGAAGGGTTGTCTGGGCAGATTATATATTAGCCAAATCGGGTATGGGGTTTGGCTCATTTCATCTCCTTCTCTCATTTGGAGCCGATTTTGGGCGATCTAGATGTTCCATTTTCATCACCTATCATGAGGTAAGTTATTTCCACTTGTTGTAAGTTAAATACATGGATTATATATGGATTTGAACATGAAAATTTATAGAATTGCGAGATTTTTGAAGAAAAATCTTGAAATGATTTTTTTTATTTTGACCAAGAAATTTGACATGGAATTGAGAATAAATTAAATATTTGAGTTCGTGATGCTATAGGTAATGTTTATCTTTTAAAATATTTGAAATACAGGCATGTGGGCCCATATGGTTGACTTTGTTGAATTTTCGAGTAGAGCCGGGAATAATTATAAATTGTTAAATCTTGAATATTGGAGTATATTTTGATTAGTTTGCACGTCGTTTGATTAGTTTCAGATCATTTGGCATCAGTTTGAGGTAGAAGAGAGGCAAGTGGACTATGGATGTTCAGGTTTTGGTTGGCAAAGTTGCTAGACTTGATATTTCCGAACTTGGTGGAGTTCTTGTTTGTGTTGTGGTATTTTCATCCTTGTTTGAGCGCATTAACAATCGCCGGTATGATTGTTTTCATTTATTTTCCCTTGGGGGATGGTGTTGTGAAGTAGTACCTAAGAAGCGGTTATCAGAGATGGTGGTATTTGGCGGTTTTAAAGTCGAACTGGTGCCTCAACTGCCGATGGTTTTAGGGAGATGATCCACGAGAAGGCTTGGAGGTTGTGGTATTTTATTCATTCGTGCGTTACAGAGATGTATCATGATTGGAGGCAGCATCTTTAGAAGCGAAGGATGAGAAGGGACATGGTGGGTAGAAGAATAAGTCTATGTATTTGGTTTGATATGGTGGCTTATATACTTCGGAATTTTGAATATGACGGAAAGGAGTTTTCTTGAAATGTAGAGGGATGAGAATGCTTGATTTTCGTTTTGGGATGCAATACAACTTTATGTTTCAAATGTATTATTTGACCTTCTGTTGATGTTAATGGAATGAATGGATTCTTACAGTTGCCGCATGAGTGTGGACCGAGGAGAATTAACTTATTTCATAGTAGATAGAACTATGGCAATGTCCTTGGGGGATGTTGGTATGTGGTTATACAGGTGGACTATCTCCTGTGAGAAGGTTAGGGATCTCATGATTCCTAATAAAGTTCTTATAAAGAGTTCTACTTTCTATCCAACATGGGGCATGTACTACAATGTGGGCTTGGATTGCTTGAAGAAGATGGTGTGACTTGCGTTTGGGGCTGAAAACTCGTGGTGTGTTATGATATTTGTTGAGTAACGCGGTGAGATCATGGTGGCTAGGAGGATAAGTCATTTTTAGCAATTGTGGCTTAAATCTAAGTGGGGGAGCCTACCGTCGATCGTTGGGTCATGCAGTTATGTACCCGTTGTTGTTTGTGGCTAACGGTACGTTGGTGGACTAGTTATGAACGAGGAAGAGAATGTTAGGGGCAATTCAAGCAGGGAATTTGATGAATGTGTACTACATTTTTCCATATCGACTCATGTGAAGATTTTGGATGACTACGACTTTACGCCTCTTAGTGAATGTGATGTGCAAGGGAAATGATTCATTTGGTTGTTTCTTATGGAGTATTTGGGTGCTAACAGAACACTAGTTGTTTGTTTATATACTCGGGACCGGGTCAGGGTGGGTGACTCTCAATAATGGTTCTATTGTGGGTTAGTTTATATACTCGGGACCAGATTCGAGATTTAAGGTGTAGTGCTCAAGGATTTTTGGTTTCGTTATGTGTGGCTGAGGATTGTGTTTCGCAGTAGAGTGTGAAGGGTACTGGAAGTATTTCTATGTTGTCATCGGGTATGCAGAGCAGTGTTAGAGAGGTATGAGAAACAACTTCCGATTCACCGAAAGTCTCATCGGAATGTGTGTATTAGTCGGAGATATTATTGAGTGATGATGAGAGTATATAGTGGCTTATGGGTATTGAGGCAATGTGGTCGTGCGGAGTTGGGGTCACTCGTGATGAGTGTTGATTGAGGACCGTTGTTTGCTGGGAAGGAGGGGTATTAATTCTGAAGGTAAGTCAAGAGAAAACTAGGTAGTTGAGTTAGTTTAGGAGTTGTTTTGGATTTCATGGTGACAAGCGCAAAACTCCACTTTAATTATGCTCGATAGTCAAAGATAATATAGATAATATCATATCCACGGGGATTGGAGTTAAACATTATTATTGTAGTAGCTAGATTGTTATCCAAGATGATCAACAATTTAGATTTATGTGATTAAAACTACAATTAACTATGAATCTAGAGCTAATTGACTAATGACAATCGAACTAAAGTACGCAAGGAATATATCAATGGGAGAAAATAGGGGTTGATTGGATAGGTGCAAGATGATTGTTTAGGATTTAAATATAGTTAATTCACTTCTAATGTTCAAGTGATACTCTCGAATTCACTCATTTATTAGTTCAAATGTTTAGTAGAAACTCCTCTCTCGATTAAGTCTCAACCTCACAATTGAAACTAAATTAAGCTCGGTGAAGATATGCAATAATTCATAGTGGATTGGTCTTTAGGAGAACCTCTTTCGATTATCCTCCTAACTAGGTTTAATCAATGATTCAACTAGCCTCTTCTGAATACTAAGAAGAAATAATGAACTCGACCATCAAATAATGCAAAGACATCAAAAGTTATGCCTCTCTCGATTACATGAAAATGTGAATATAGATGCAACAATTAGAACACCCAAACGATTCAATACATAAAAACTATAGTTAATATCCACACACAAATATCAATACATAAAATCCATCAAACCCTAAAAAGAACTAATCCATATATATGGAGTAATTCATCATAAATATAAAGAAAAACATAAAACGATCGAAATTCTTGTCTTGAGTGGGGATTCAATGATGAATTCCTTGTGCTTTCGCTTGTCCACCCCCTCCTTAGCCTCCTTAGGTAATACATGCGTCAAAAGTCCCAAAAATAACGTTTTTTCTTTTATTTATACCATGCAGGGTCGGGCCCAAACAAAAACACCTTCTCCTACGCGAAATAGGACAAATGCTCTGTAAAAATTGCACAGGCGCACTACATGGGTTGACGCGCCGCGCCATGCGGGGAAATAGTGGGGAAATACAGATAGTTGTTTCTGACAGGCAGCCGTAATTTGCACTATTGCATCGCACGGTGCGTCACATGGTGTGCCGTATTAGTGCAAATTTCTAAAAGTATGAATTTTGCTTCGATTTTGACATCAAGACTTGGTCCTTGACCCCCGAACATGATCCCGGCTTAATCCATTGGGATTTTACTCATACTTAAAAGCTCCAAATCACTCGAATTAGCTCCATAACATCTACATCACTCGGAACCACTCCTACAAGGCATAAAACCATAAGTGCAAAACACTAGCGATTAAAGCTCAAACTCAATTAAAATGCAGTAAATTAGAGTACAATAAACGACTAAAATACCAGATTATAGCCTACCATCAACACCCCACACTTAAACCATTGCTCGTCCTCGAGCAATGAAACTACACTTCATATAGAGACTACCTTTTAAACAACTCTCATAACTTATCACACCAAGAATATTTAAAATAGATTAAGCACAATATCGTAACATCCAAGCCTCAATATTTGACTCAAAATCACCATGAATTATTTATAACCCTCTCACTTACTCTAACACAGAGGTCAACGCCATTACCTTTCCTTCATGAATCAAGTACCCTCACAACAATAGGGAGTAGTTCCACACACAATAAATTTAAGAACAATTAGGAACTCAAGATAGAAAGAATTCACTCACTCTCGGAAATTACATTCATATGCTACAATAGATGAACCATAGGCTCTCCCATAGTGTACTACTCAAATTATTGAGCTCATTCAGTCAAGGATCAAGTAGGACTTTAATTGGTTGTAACGTAGGCTGCAAGACGGGTGGGGTACATTTAGACATAATAGTGACTACACCTCCCTAAGCACTTTAATACATACATTTCATTGTTCAAAACCCAGCACTTATGTCAAATCATAGCTCCATCTTCATACAAAAATACATTAATTACCACTTCTTTAAGCACAACTATATCAAGAGTTACCACTGTCAAAGAACATTTTGCATAACAATACACTTAATCTTTTTTTTCTTTTTTTTTCAATTCAAGTGGCTCTTTCTTTTTCAAAATAATGCACATTTATCCTTATTTCAATAGTTCCACTCAAAGCCAAACCAACCACCCCACTTCACTTTTACACAGTTCATAGTCAATTCAAGTGCTCTTGAGAGGTAAATGGTTCAAATAGTTGGTCAATTAAAACAAATGGGTAAGGTTTGTAATGTGGTTTCCAAAAAATGGAATTACAGGCTCAATGAGGTTAACTACGATACATAACAATTAGATGGGTAAAAGCATATAACTGGCTCAATAAAGAAATGCCTATATCACTTACAAGGCTGAATAAAACTACTATTTCGCTTAGTAAACACAGGATCTAGACATCAAATGCAATACACAGAATACCACAAAACCTCACACACACATGGCACATAACTCACTTAATATTGGATCTTCAACACACATCCCTCGAGAAGCCTGTCGGATGATATCCATCGTCGGTAAAAATAATAAAAAAAATCAATTTTTTTTTTGTATCTCTAACTACTAAAACAACAAAAAACTAACACATAACATAAAACACACACTTGTCCCCCTACCCCACACTTTAAGTTGCGCCATATCCCCATGACACACAATTGAAAAGTATAAGGTAAAGAAAATTTCCCTAAATATCAAGTCGGGGGTTGAGACGAAATCGGGCTCCATTCCATGCGACCGAACCAATGCACACATCCATGCAGACAACTTATTCTCAGCCTTCTTGGGGTACACCCCACACTTATGCTAAGAATGGTCTTTCTTAGATGAGAGGGACCTCCTTGTTCTCCTCCATGTTCACTACAATAAAGTCTACAGAAAAGACAAACTTATCTACCCGAAATAAAAAATCTTCCACTATCCCCTCGGGTATCAGAGTCTTTTGATCAGCTAGCTGTAAATATATTAGTGTTGACCTTATCTCTCCAACTTCCTGTAAATAGACAAAGTCATTAGATTAATTGAGACACCAAAATCACATAAAGACTTGTCAAATTTAATAGTTCCTAAAGAGCAAGGTATAGTAAACCTCCCTGGAACTCCACACTTTTGTGGGAGTGCGTTTTACAAGATTGCAGTGCAATGCTATGTGAGCTTGACCATCGAGGTCTCTTCTATCTTCCTTTTCTTTGTCACGATTTCCTTCAAGAATTTAGCATAAGCTGGCATTTATGAGAGAACTTCTATGAAATTGAAAAATTTACATTAACTTGTTGCAGCACATCTAAAAATCTCTCAAATTGCTTGTCCAACTTTTCTCTATATAGCTTTTGGGAAAAAAGTAAAGTAGACGTATGCTTGCTCTCTTCATGTTCATCCCTTCTCGAATTCTCTTCCTTCTTGTTTTTCTCAATTGTCTTCTTGCGTTTCTTCTTCTTATCAACTTCATTTTGCAGCTACTCCCCACTTTCTTTTTCAGGTATCACACTTTTTTGGACTGGGGTAGGATCTTTCAACGCTTGCCCACTTCTCATAGTTACAACATTCACTGTTTCTTTTAGGTTTCTTTTAGTATCAACTAGTAGAGTACCTGGGATCCAAGGATAATAGTGATTGCTTAATACTGATTCCGATAACACACACTAATTTATGCTTGTTCTTCTAAGTGTTTTGTTTTTCAGGATAAAACATGTAAAACTCACAAACAACACCCACACATGGTGACCACGACCTCGGATTTAACGGAGAAAACAACAATATAGTTTCCCCAGGGATCGAGGTGCCTCAGGTTGATCACGAGGGAGTACCAGTTGCAAATCTCATCGACGTCAGTTCGCATATCGCCTTAAATGAAAATTTGAGCTCTGATCCCGAAGGTAGTGTACGCAGGGAAGGTCGATCTGGTGGTCGAGGTACGTAGGGCGAAGGAGACGGTGGAACCAGCCTCCAATTAATATTCGAAATGTTACAGGCTCAACACGCTACTACAACACAACTACAAAATCAGCATCGTGCATGGAGTGGGATCGAACCATAAGTCATCCGCATGACCGAGCTTGTGCTAGAAAGGTCGAACACCAAAGAGTCAGGGACTGGCCCCGCAATTATGAGAAAAGAAAATCGAAGCAAATGACCAGAAAGTAGAGACATACAACTTCTGGTTTGACCAACTACTGGGGGCACCTCTGATTCCAAAGGATATGGATTCAAAGAAATTTGTACAGAAGCCTTTCCCTCCAAGTGAGGCTCAGACGACCATTCTGAAGAAATTCCTAATGCCATAAATTCATAAATACAACGGGACCACGGACCCTAATGAGCATGTCACTTCTTATACATGCGCAATAAAGGGGAATGACTTGGAAGATGATGGGATTGAATCTGTTCTACTGAAGAAATTTAGAGAAACCTTGACGAAAGGAGAAATGATATGGTACCACTATTTTCCGCCTAATTCCATTGATTCCTTCGCCATGCTTGCAGACGTCTTCGTAAAGGCACATGCCGGGGCAATAAAGGTTGTAACTAGGAAGTCGGAACTCTTCAAGGTGAAAAACAAATACAACGAAATGTTGAGGGAATTCGTATCTCAGTTCCAAATTGAACGCATGGAACTACCACCGGTCATAGGCAATTGGGTTGTTTAAGCCTTTACTCAAGGTTTGAACGAACGAAGTTCGGTGGCATCACGACAGCTCAAGCAGAATTTAATTGAATATCCAGTGATAACATGGGTCGATGTACATAATCAGTACCAGTCGAAGATGATCAATTAGGGAGCTCTTCCGATTTCGTTTATCCAAACAGGCCCGTTGGCAGAACTCAAAGGGATATCGACAGAGAACCTCGGTCGAACAGAGATTGATATCAATCATACAATGTCGATCTAGAAACATCAGTGCAAGACATAATCCCACCTGAAATGATCGAAGTAATGATCGAGGACACAGCTCCCGAGGGCTCATGAGAAAAAGTGGCTTCAATAAACATGTCGATCCCACAGAAGCACCACGATTATAAGAATACGTCTTCAACATCGACGCATCAGGTATTGTGTCAGCCACTAGGAGAATCAAAGATAATAGATGGCCCAGACCCCTACAGATCGATCCATTCCAAAGGAACCCCAATCAAATATTCAATTACCATGGTACACATGATCATAGAACTGAAGACTGCAGATAACTAAGGGAGGATCTGGCCCGTTTATTCAAAGAGGGTCATCTTCGAGAATTCTTGAGCGGCCAAGATAAAAACCATTTCAGAGACAGGGACGCAAACAGGAAAAATGAGAAGGAAGAACCACAACATGTGATTCACATGATCGTTGGCGAGGTCGATATTCCACAAGGGCTCCTGTTCAAATGCACTAAAGTATATATCACTAGGAAAACAAAAACTCGAGACTATGTACCAGAAGGAACTTTATCATTCAACGATGAGGAATTACAAGGCATATCACAACCCCCAAATGATGCATTGGTAATATCTATCCTTATGAATAAAATTCAGGTTAAACGTGTTTTAATTAATCTAGGAAGCTCGGCCAATATTATTCGATCGAGGGTCGTGGAGCAGCTCGGCCTAAAAGATCAGATCGTACCCGCAGCTAGGGTTCTCAATGGTTTCAACATGGTCAATGAAACAACTAAGGGTGAAATAATCTTACCAGTAAACGTAGTTGTGATTATTCAAGAAACCATGTTCCATGTGATCGAGGGTGATATGAATGCAACGCGCTGCTCGGAAGACCTTGGATTCAAAACACGAGGGCAGTCCCTTCAACCCTTCACCAAATGCTAAAATTCCTAACACCGGATGGAGTAAAAATGGTGTATAGGGAACAACATTCTTCCAAATAAATGTTCATGATCGATGAAGTAATACTGATATCGGCACTTTTGTCAGCAAAAGGATCAGAGTCAAATGGAAAAAAGAGGTTAAATAGAAACCACAAGCACCAGCCTCGACTCAGTCGGAGAAGCAGAGAATGGACGAAGATGATGACTACTGAATCCCTAGAGCCTTCACAATCCCTTAGGATTTTGACGCTACCGAATCGACAGTCGCAGAGCTGGAGCAAGTCATACTGATCAAGTACCTACCCGAGCGAAAGATATATTTACGGGCACCAGGTTAACCCCTGAGCTCAGGGAAAAACTCATTAAATTTCTCATCGATAATATGGATTGTTTTGCTTGGTCCCACTTAGATATGATAGGGATCCCAACGGAGGTCACTACACATAGATTAAGACTGGAAACAAAGTTTCGCCTAGTAAAACAAAAGAGAAGGCCACAGTCCGAGGTAAAACATGCATTCATCAAGGACGAGGTAACAAAACTTCTCAAAATAGTATCCATTCGGGAAGTAAAATATCCTGAATGGTTAGCAAACGTATTTGTAGTCCCTAAAAAGGGAACAAAATTAGAATGTGCATAGACTATAAGAATTTAAACAAAGCATGTCTTAAACACTTTTTTCCTCTACTAAATATCAATTGCATGATCGATGCCACGGACGACCACGAGATCCTTAGTTTTTTCGACGCTTACTCTGGGCACAATCAAATTCAAATGAACTTGGAGGATCAGGAAAAGACTTCGTTCATCACTAAGTACATCACCTATTGTTATAACGTAATGTCGTTTGGGATAAAAATGTTGGTGCTACTTACCAATGCCTAGTAAACTGAATGTTCGAAGAACAAATAGGTAAACCAATGGAGGTCTATATTGAAGATATGCTAGTTAAGTCCCTGCGAGCAGAGAACCATTTGAAATATTTGTAGGAAACCTTCGATATATTGAGGAAATAGAACATGAAGCTCAATCCGGAGAAATGTTCATTCGGGGTCGGTTCGGGAAAGTTCCTCGGCGTTTTGGTGTCAAATCAGGGGATCGAGATCAACCCCGATAAAATCAAGGCAATTAAAGAAATCACAGTTATGGACAATGTTAAGGCCGTACAGAGATTAACAGGGCGGATAGCCGCAATAGGCCGATTCATCTTGAGGTATTCAGATAGAAGTCATAGTTTCTTGTCACTGCTCAAAAAGAAGAACAATTTTGCTTATAACCCGGAATTCCAACAAGAATCGGAAGAATTAAAGAGTACCTCTCAAGCCCGTCACTGCTTCATACTCCAAAAGCGGACGAGCAAACTTATAATTAGCAATCTCAGAAGTCGTGGTAAGTGGCGTCCTAGTTCAAGAGAAGAAAGGTACACAATTTCATGTTTACTATGTTAGTCAAACTTTAGGTGAGGCCGAGAACCGGTACCCACACTTATAAAAATTAGTGCTTGCCCTTATAAGCGCCTCTAGGAAATTAAAACCATATTTTCAACATCACCCAATTTGTGTGGTGACCACTTATCCTCTTCGCATATTTTGCATAAGCCCAAACTCTCGGGCCGAATGACCAAATGGGTAGCCGAAATCAGTGGGTATGATATCGAGTATCAACCCCTAACCGCCATCAAGTTTCAAATCTTAGCAGACTCTGTGGCTGACTTTACGCCAGCCCTCGTACCCGAGGTCAAAAAGGAAGTGTTACTAAAAAATGGGCACATCATCACGGGTGTGGACCCTTTTCACAGACGGCGCTTTGAACGTGAAGGGATATGGGCTAGGAATCATTTTAAAGCCACCCACAGGCAATATAATTCGACAGTCTATCAAAATTTCCATGTTGACTAATAACGAGGCCGAGTATAAGGCCATGATTACAGGTCTCGAGCTCGCTAAGTGTTTTGGAGCATAGGTCATCGACGCCCAATGTGACTCCCTACTTGTGGTAAACCAAGTCAACATAACCTTCGAGGTTTGTGAAGAACGAATGTAGAGGTACTTGGACAAACTATAGGTGACACTACATCGATTTAAAGAATGGACCCTACTACATGTACCTCGACAACAAAACAGTTAGGTCGATGCCCTTGCAAATTTGGGGTCATCGATCAAAGATGACGAAATTAGATCAGGGATTGTCGTACAACTTTCAAAGTCAGTGATCGAAGAAGTCCAGGCGGAAATAAACTCCACGAGTCTAACCTGGGATTGGAGGAATAAATATATCGAGTACCTAAAAAATGGGAAGCTTCCATTGGATCCTAACGAATCGAGGACTCTACATATGAAGGTCATACGATTCACGTTGGCCGAAGATGGAACACTATATAGAAGGATGTTCGATGGACCGTTGGAAATATGTTTGGGTTTTGGAGACACCGACTACGTCCTACGGAAAATTCACGAGGGCACTTGCGAAAATAATTTTGGTGCCGAATCATTCGTTCACAAAGTCATCAGAGCAGGATACTGTTGTGCCAATATGGAAAGGATACTAAATAATTCGTTTGAAAATGCGACAAGTGCCAAGATATGCGCTGATGATCCACCAACCTGGAAAACAACTCCATTCACTCCTATCCCTATGGCCGTTCATGAAATGGGGAATGGATATCGTCGTCCCTCTACCATCGGCCCCAGGTAAAGCTAAATTCATTTTATTTATGACTGACTATTTCTCTAAGTGGATTAAAGCACATGCCTTCGAAAAAGTCAGAGAAAAAGAAGTTATAGACTTCATCTAGGACCACATTACATGCTGATTCAGGATGGCTGCCGAGATCGTATGCGAAAATGGAAAGCAATTCATCGGCAGCAGAGTAATAAAGTTTCTCGAAGACCATAAAATAAAAAGAATCTTGACAATGCTATATCATCCTAGTGGGAAGGGTCAGGCCGAATCGACAAACAAGACCATTATTCAAAATCTAAAGAAGATATTGAATGATGAAATGGAGAGAAATATTACCCGAGGTCCTTTGGGCATATCGAACAACTTCAATATCTAGTACGGAGGCAACGCCGTTCTCTTTAGTCTACGGCGCCGAAGCTCTGATCCCGATCGAAGTCGGGGAACCAAGCGTCAGGTTTTGATATGCAACGGAAGGTTCAAATCACAAGGCTATGAATACATGCCTCGAATGCAGGATGAAAAACGGGATGATGCCCTCGTTCGGATGGCCGCACAGAAGCAGCGGATTGAAAGGTATTACAACCGAAGAGCCAATCTTCGACAGTTTAAAGTTGGGGACCTAATTATGAGAAAGGTCACCTCAATACTCAAGATCCTAACGAAGGAAAACTTGGCCCGAATTGGGAAGGACCGTATTAGATCCTCGACATCGTCGGAAAGGTATCCTACAAACTTGGCTCGATGAACAGCGAACAATTACCGAATAATTTGAACATATCACCCCTCAAACGATATTATTTCTAAGGTATGAACTTTTCCATTTTCATTTATATCATATACTAACCATCTGTAGTTGTTCGATCGAATATCTCGAAGGATTCTCCAAGCACGAAGTCTTTAGGTCTGAAAGCACGTGTTGCACTCTTTTCCCTTAGACCAGTTTTTTTCCCAAATGGGTTTTTCTGGCGAGGTTTTTAATGAGGCAACCAATGTTCGTGCTAACTTAGAGCAATTCAACAGTATTCGAGGCTTCTTTACAATCAACCTCGAATACTGAGGGTCATCCCCTCAGATGATTACAAGGAAAATACTTCGCGTCAACAGGGTTTCGATAGGTAAATTTTGTAAAGGGCCAAACGGTCAAATGAACCGTGCCCATGTAGATTACTCGAGCCCTAATGTAAAAACATGTACGCATGTATAATCTAATGAAATAATTATTTTTCCTTACCAGAAGTTCCATGCCTTAGAAACATTTATAAATTTATACTTTACAATTTCATACTTATGATCTATTGTAGAAACTGGCTTAAGGACCGATCACAACTGAAGTTCAAACAACTTACCCCATACTCGGGGACTGCCGCCCAAACATCGAAATGATTGAATTATTAAACCTCGAGACCATAAGACCATAAAAAGGCAACCCTCAATTTTATAAGCCAAGGCCACCTCACTCACGGACTGAGACTTCAAACAAGTTTGAAGTGTCATCGGGAAATAAGCCCAAGAGGCAGATCCCAAGGCTACAAACAATCTAACACGGTTCAGATACGTCCAAATTCCGTAATAAAATCATGCCTTCAAATACTTTTATAGACTAGTTTAAAAATGAAAAAAGGGTTTCGACAATGTTAGCTCTCGAAAAACCCTAAGGGGTATCAAATTGTTTGAACCCTCGAACAATTTTGTACTGTATAATTTTGTGCTAAGGCATAACAAAGCGAAGGGTTCGACAACACCAACCCTTGAAAAACATAATAAGTACAGACATCTCATTTTAAGGCATGACAAATTTTTATATGATTAACTTCTTAAGACAAAAAGGAAAAAAGCCATTGTTTTGAGGCCATATCGGCCCAATTCAAGAGCCTAAGTGCCATTTTATTTTTTGATTTCGAGAAATCATCCTCACTCAAGTAAAACCTAAGGGTTATCCTACTTCAAGTTCGATCAAATACTCACTCGACTACAAAGACTACATTAGTCCGACTTCGATCAAGTTTCCTAAGCTACAAATTTACGAACAAAATTTGTACAAGGCATGAGTGAATCAAAATTTTAATAAGGCATAAGCGAATCAGAATTTTCACAAGACAAAAGTTGAAATTAACACAAGACAGAGAAAAAAGAAAATATTTTATGCATATGAAGATATTTCAAAGGACCGATCAGGGTCCTACAAAATATTAAAAAGAGAAGAAAAAATACTAAGGCTCCTAACTACTCTCGGGGGCAGCTTCTCCATCGGGGTCCCCCCACGCTCGGACCCACTCTCGCTACCCTCATCAGCATCATCATCATCGTCAGAGGAGACCAGAGCTCTAGCATTGGCTTTTGCTCTTTAGCCTTTGTTATCTCGTTAGAAAGATCAAAACCTCGAGCGTGGATATCCTCGAGGGTTTCCCTCCGAGATTGGAATTTGTTTAGTTCAACAATCCAATGTGCTCATATTTGAATAGTCTCGGTAGCCTCTCTCGCTTGGACTTGAGCGGCTTCAGCATCAGCTCGGTAGACAGCGACGATCGCCTCACCTCGGCCTTTGCCTTTTTGGCTTCAGATTTGGATTTTGCAAGTTTGGAAGCCAACCAAGCCTCGAGCTCCTCTATTTTCTCCGCTTGAGCTGAGCTTTTCTTTTTCAGGCCTTGAAGTTGACTCTCATATGATGACAATTGGTCTCGAGCAGTCTCTTTCTCTACAGCCAAGAGGTCCATACTTTGTCTCCACCCCAAGGTCTTCGCCTTCATCATGTTGATCTCCTCGTGGAATTGCTTGATTATCTACACTTTTTACTGCAGCTATGATATTGAAATGTTAGACATTGTTCCCGTATTGAGCCCATGAGCTTTTAAGAGTGTGATTACCTGCTCGATCAGGTCGGTCTGATCCTTGTGAGCCTTAGCCAACTCGGCTAGGAGGTCCTAGATCTCCTCTTCATTTTTCCCGCTGAGAAGTTTGAGGGAATTCATTTCTTTTGAGAACTCTTGAAGGTCGGCCTCAAATTGGTTCAGCTCTGCTCGGGATTTGGATAACGCCTCCGGGTGGATTTCCAAATCCTATATGGAAAGAAGAAAAAAAATTAGACACAAAAAGAAGAAATAAATGTAAAATATGATGTCAACAAGGGAGTTGAGTTTTACCAGAGATGTGAATGAAGGGCGGAGGTAGCAGATTCTATAGGTGCGATGGTTTTCACGCAGATGCGCGGAAAAAGGGATGCACAGAAGATGAACTGTGGCCGCAGAAGCGGATGATCAGTTTTAGTGATGCTCACAGAAGCGAGCTTTTGTAAGAGATTTTGGAGAGTGTTTATTTGGGATTTGAACCTTGATTTCAAGTTAGATTTTGATGAAACTTGTATATTTGTACTCGTGTTGGAATGGGTGATCGAGATTTATGACTTTTGTCGAGTTCCGAGGTGCAGGAACGACTTTACATTTTTATTTACTTTTTGCTATTTGATAAAAATCTGAGCTTTATTACTTGGAATAAATTGCAGTCATCATGTTTGATGTTATTGAGTTATTTATTACAATGACCTTGCCGGTAATTTAGTGTATTGTACCACTGTTCCCCCATTTATCGCTTCATTTATGCTCATCTGTGATTATTAGACTTGTGGGGTGGTTGGTTTGGTTTCGGGGAAGTTTCGTTGTGGATTGGGACATTTAGTCCCAAGGTTGGTAGCGTAAGTTGTTTGAGTTTACCAGAGTTTGAATTTTGTGTAGATGACCGCGGAGTGGAGTTTTGATGGTTCCAATAGCTTCGTATGGTGATTTTAGACTTAGGCGTATGACCGGAAATCGATTTGGAGGTCCACAGGTTGGTTTGAGGTTTTTTGACGAAAGTTGGAAAGTTGAAGGTTTGGAAGGTTGAGAGATTTGACTGAGAGTTGACTTTATTTATACCAGGCTCTGATTTTGGTTCCGCAAGTTGGAGTAGGCCCATTGAGTTATTTACCACTTGTGTTGAAAATTTGAGGTCAATCGGAGTTTGTTTGATATGATTCAGCGTTGGTTTTAGAAGTTTGAAATTCATTAGATCCGTTACGCTTGAACTGGGTTGTGAATCTCGGTCTAGTTGTTGTTTGATGTGATTTGAAGCATTGACTAAGTTCGTATCATGTATTAGAACGTGCTGGTATGTTTTGATGGGGTCCCAGGGGCCCCGGGTGTGATTCAAATTTATTTAAGATCAAATTTTGACTTGGGATAAAATCCGAAGCCTGGGGACTTCTAGTGTAATCGCATCTGCGGTGGGCTTGGCCATAGATGTGAACGACGAATTGCAGGTGCGTGTTTGGCTGGGTTACTAATGGGTCACAGGTGCGAGGGATATGCCGCATATGCGAGCCCGCATATGCATTTGTTTTCTGCTGAAGCGAAGTTGAGCTGGGCAAGGTCTTGGTTGTATATGCGGACGAGGAGTTGCATTTTCGAAAGCGCAGACACAATGTTTGTTTGCAGAAGCGGACGTGCAATTGTTTCTTGTTGTGATATGTTAATGACTTTTTGGTGAAATATTTTGTACCCTATTGTTGATGTTGTTCTTATTATATCGATATAGTTGTTGGGGTTGAAATGTGGAGTTGGAGAAACTCAATGTTATAGGGGGGATGCTTCCAAAATTTATATGGACGAGTTACTAACTTAGAAGATACAAATTAAGTTCGTTCTTAGAATTAATCATACATCTCGTTGTATACTGTAGATTGAGATATATTGTGGACAACTTGGAAAGTATTGAAGGGACTAGGAGATTGAGGTATGTTAAGGCAAAGCCTTTCCTTCATTTTGGCATGATCACATAACAACATGCGCTTGATAATTCTCCAAGTTGAGTTTTGGTTTGATTCTGTGACGTTCTTGGGGCACGTGGTGTCCACTGAGGGGATTAAGGTGGATCTAAACAAGATTGAGGCAGTTCATAGTTGGCCCAGACTATCTTCAGCTACTAAGATCCAGAGTTTTCTTAGTTTGGCCGGATATTATCACCATTTTGAGGAGGGTTTCGTGTCCATTGCTGCACCTTTGACTAGATTGACCCAGAAAGGTGCCCCATTCAAGTGGTCTGATGAGTGTGAGGAGAGATTTCAGAAGCTCAAGACTACATTGACCCTCCAGTTCTAGTTTTGATGTCAGCATCAGGTTCATATACAATTTAATGTGATGCTTCAGAGATTGGTATCGGGTGTTTCTTGATGTAGGAGGGTGGGGTGATTTCTTATGATTCACGACAGTTGAAGCCCCATGAGAAGAACTGCCACGTTCATGATTTAGAGTTGGCAGTCATTGTTCATGCATTAAAGATTTGGAGGCACTATCTCTATGGCGTGTCATGTGAGATATTTACATTTCATGGGAGTTTGCGGCACTTGTTTAAGAAAAAGGATCTAAACTTGAGGCAACGGAGGTGGTTAGAGCGATTAAAAGACTATGATATCACCATTTTGTATCATCCCGGGAAGGACAATATGGTTGCTGAATCCTTGAGCAGGAAGGTGTGCGTATGGGGTAGCCTTGCATATATTCAAGTTGGTGAGAGATGTTAGCATCGAATATTCAGGCCTTAGCCAATCAGTGTGTAAGGTAAGATGTCTCAGCGCCTAGCCATGTTCATGCTTACGTGATTTCTCGGTCTTCTTTGTATGAACGCATCAGAGCGCGTCAATATGACGACCCCCATTTGCTTGTCCTTAAGGAGATGCTGCACCACAGTGATTCTAAGGAGTTTCTATTTGAGATGATAAGGTGTTACGGACGCAGGGTCGGATTTATGTGCCCAATGAAAGAATATACTTAAATATGCCAACATTACAAATTAAGACAAATGCGGGACTAATAAACAGTTGCAGGCCCAAATAAAATAACCCGGTGGCAGTTCTGGGCCTTCAGCAGACTTATTTTTTGCAAAAACAACAAACCCAGGTCCTAGGCTCTCCCAAAGCTTTAGAGTGTGTCAGTTACAAGGTTCAACTATACATGGACCAACACCAGGCCCAAATGGAGGACTTACTTACCCAGCAGTTGCAAATGAACAAGCTTAACCACACAAGTTAACGAACTACTCATAGGAATTAATTAAACAGCTTTGAAGCCTACACACTAGATTCTCAATGTTGTAACTAACTACAGTTCTCACTAAGACATATAGAAAGATCATATGACATATTGATTGGGTACACATAAGGCAGGTTCATGTTTGCATTTTTCAAAGATAGGGTGACATGATTGACCATCATAGGATAGCAAACTATTTGAAATGAAGTTTCAAACAAAGCATAGCCAGAACCAACCTAAAGCACTTTCAAACAAGAGGTTTGATCATGAAAGCTAGGAGAATCAGTAGAGCACAACCTTAACATGAAGGTTTTAACATGAAAACCTAATGAAACATCTTAAGAGAATAAATTTATGATCGAGAATTCACTTAATTGATCAGGGAGAACTTTAGCATGCTAAACATTAGTCACAATATAAGAGACATATCAATTTTCAGAAGTAAGACAAACATGCATCAAATCCGGCAATAGTTGACCACATATAGGGAAAATCTAGTTGTAAAGTTTACTCTAAAGTTTTAACAAGTACTGAGGAATATATAGTTGATCAAGTCAACAAACACATAATAGAAACATAAATTGCATGAGAACCATTCGTAATGAACGGAAGAACCCCAGAAAGGCCACATGTTAGGCATGAGTGACTTATAAAAATACTTCCCATGCTATCATAACAATCCATAACAAGGCAGAGAGGAAAACTCACAATTAACCTCTAGTATCAATATAACACAGCACACTAAACAAGTCTAGGTGGATCGAAAATCATTTACGCTAGCACATGTGATAAATACATCTCACAACTAGAATTCAGGCAAGTTCAGTATGGAGACATAACAAGACCTTAGAGCATGTAAGGTTACAAGAAAAGTGGCACAGTAGAGCAGTGCTTCATAGAGGTTTCAGGGACA
This sequence comes from Nicotiana knightiana, assembly GCA_005239525.1. Classification (NCBI taxonomy): domain Eukaryota; kingdom Viridiplantae; phylum Streptophyta; class Magnoliopsida; order Solanales; family Solanaceae; genus Nicotiana; species Nicotiana knightiana. The sequence goes on along the minus strand of ML396912.1, from coordinate 178,917 downwards.
TGAAATCAGTGAAAACATAATACAACGATAGAGAATGAAATTGTTGTGGCCAAAGAGACTTACCAGTCGAGAATAATCAAACAAGCAAATGAGAAGAACAACCGATGTAGTGCTTCAATGGCAAAGAGTGCAGTAGAACCCCAAAGCTCAGTGTGTCAAAGTTCCCAAGAGTTTTAGATGAACCCTGGGTAGTGCTCGCACTAAGAAGGTCACTTTGAATAAACTCTAATAACCTTGGCTTTGAGCCGGCCAAGAGCCAATAGTTTTAGAATAATATCGAGTGAGTGGGAACGAGAGAGTAATAATGATTTTCAGTTTTTTGTTTTAGGGAAATTGGGGGAGGGGTTTATATAATGACTCATTAGGACGAACAAACATGGAAAATAATCAAATTAAGCCTAAAAAACAAATAAAAGATCTCATGTGAACCCAAACCAGTGAAGAAGATGAATGTCTTAAACCCTAGTTGGAATTGGTTTTTTGGGAAAATTGTTCAGAAGCCCTAGTCATGAATAAATAAACGGAGATATTCCATAATCAAGAGGATATTCTCGCTTTCTGGGTGTGTAAAGCCATGATCGTATCCAAATCCATAGGGTTGAATTTGTATCTACGCGATTCAAGAGAATTCCACCGCCATAGATAGAGTGTGGTAACGAAAGTTACCATAACTGAGCAAGAAAAATAAATAAGGAATGTGAGATCCGTGTATGAACGGGTACAAGGAAGGACGAAGGAAAATCCTCTGAATCGGCTAGGGTTGAATCTTTGAGGGAGAAGATAGTGTGTGAGGGAGGCTGTAGAGAGATAAGTGAGGATTAAGGTTTCGGGGCGGGTAACTAAAAATATTGGGGACAGGATTTAAGAGAGACGAGGCGGGTCAGGAGATGAGTATAGGGTAATGGATCGAGGGTATTGGGCTAGGGGTTATTGGGCTAAGGTTTTGGGGTCTAGGCTGGTGAATTGGGCCTGAAAAGAGGCCCACTTTGGGCTAAATTTTAAACAAAAGAAATTAAGGGAAGAAATAAATTAATAAAATAGTTAAATAAATATAAAAATATTATTTATGAAACTAGGTATTTTAAAAATATCTGAAGATTTTTAAAAATATAAAAAGTTATCTTGACCCCAAGTAAAATAATAAACACAATTAATTATAAAGTATAGGCTATTATTGTAAAAATGTGCAAATAGTATAAAAATGCAAATATAATTATATAAAATGAAGTAAAATATTATAAATCGTGCATGTGGGTATAAATAATAAATTTGGATGATTAAATTACCCCAAAATAATTTGAAGGTATAGTTAATAAATATCTGAATAATTAAAATTTAAGAAATCAATTTATAGGTTTAAGAATTATGGAAATTATTTATATGACCCCATAAGTTGGATAATAGTGCAAAGTGATATTTTAGAAGTATATGAATTACTTTATAAAATTTGATGTGTAAGGCCTCGTAAAAAGTTTACCTAGAAAACTGGTACTTTGTGATGCCCAGATTAGATTTATGTGTTTAATGATATAAAAGTCTACAGACTTAGAAAAAAATGTTCGGGAAAAGGTGCAATTTTGCGGCCCATTATGCGGTCGCATAATCAATCTGCGGACCGCATAATGGTCGCAGAGTGGATCAGAAAAGCTGGCCAAATTTGAGGCCAATTATGCGGCCCAAAATGCGATCGCACAATTGATATGTGGGCCGCATAATCCATCGTATATCGGCCTTGGAGTTTTGCGAGGGGAATTCTGCGGCGCATTATGCGACCGCATAACAGGTATGCGGGCCATATAATGGCCGCATACTCGATCAGTTGTTCTAACCGGCTGAGGCCATTTTGCGGCAGGTTTGCGGACCGCATTTCCATTATGCGGTCGCATATGGGACCGCATAACTGTGTTGGTGCATTCCATTTTCTTATTTTAAAACCGACCCAGATCAACATAAAGCATATTCCCCACCATTTTAAACCATTCTCTTGATAATTTAGAGTGAGAAAAGAGAGGGTTCTAGAGAGAAGGCTCAAATTCCATCAAATTGATCCTCCATCACCACTCAAGGCTTGGGACTAATCTAACAAGATACTAATTTCTTCACCCTAAGAGGTAAGTTTCTACCACACCGGCTTTTGAATTACACGATTTTCTAAAATGGGGCATTAGTAAGGTAGTCCATGGAGATATGGATAGGGACATGCATGCATGAGGTTCTAAACTATGTGTGGGGAAGTAAAAGAAAAGATAGAAAGGAATGGGGGATGGGACCTTAGAAAACTCATAATTCTAGATGTAATGCTCAAATGAGCTGGGACTATGATCCAATTCCTAATTACAATTTGATTGTGCTATTTTGTCAAATTGATTGAAAGAGCTAAAGGGTTCCGAAAATTGTCGTAGGAATTAGGGATAAGACCCAGTCGAGATATGTATGCTAACTCTAATATTCGTAGAATCAACTCTTTTGTGTCTGAATAGGTGGTGTGAGTCCCTCACTTGATCATACTTGAATTGATTGTTCTTATGTGTTGAGTCGAAAGATTTTTGTTTCTAAATATTCTAGTTGACTACCATGTCACCATGCTACTTGAAAATGTGAATTATGATCCTACATGCTCCTTATATTATGTGTGCAATTCATTACATGTTGGTTCTTATTAATATGAAGAATTATTCTATTAAACGGATAAAAAGGAGAATCAAACTCAAATTGTAAAATGTATCCAAGTGCCAAGAACTCTGTGATAAATGATAGAAATGTTATGTGAACTGAGAATTAATTGAAATGATATGTCCCAAGTGAGATGGCTTAGCCGATCGGGCCGAGATCGGATGCCATGTTGTACATATGGTGGCATTTACGTTGGAAACATTGATATAAATTGTGGATATGGTTATGTCTCACTTGGGATGGCTTAGCCGGTCGGGACGAGACCGGACTCCGTGTAAAAATACACGGTGGAATTATAAATCATGGTACTTGGCATTAAAGAGACTATTAATCAAAAGGATGGATAGACGAAATAAGAAACTATGTGACCCCTACTTGTGATTCTCTATTCCTATGAAGTGCTATGTTATTTCCATGACTGCCTTCCTACCTGTTTTATTTTTATTCTATTTTAGAGTGGAATTGTTCATAAATACTAGTACTATTCGATGGTACTAACGTCCTTTTTGCCGGGGGAACTTCATCTTTGAATGGATGTAGGTGGTTCTATTGCAGATATCACTGATCGCCGATAGTGGTGCCCTCACTCTTTCTCCTCACAACAGTCTTGGTGAGCCCCACTTCTTGTTGGGGTCATGTATAGTATATTTTGTTCTTCTTTTGTATAAGTTACTATATTTTGAGGTATAGTCGGGGCCTTGTTGCCGGCATTGTCACGTTTGTGTTTTGTATCTATAGAGGCTCCGTAGACGTTTATGTGGGTCATGTATGGGTGTCGGGGATGTTATCGAATCAAGTTGTATGTTGAAATCCTATTCCACTTAATCATAAATTGTAAGTACTTTTGGAAGTTTGATTATCGCATAATGTTGGTGTTTACCTTGAAAATGTAATTACGATTATATTTGATTTTGTGGTTCTAAAAATATATGATATATTTTAACATTGGTTGTTTAGGCAATATATTCTAAGTGAGAGTTAATAAAAATGAGACAAGAGCAAAGGATAATGGAATTGTGCAAACTGAGCAGTTAAGAGAGGTGGCCTCGAGCTTTGTCGAAATAGGGCCTCGACGTCGAGCTCGAGGGTTTGATAGAAGGCCGTCGAAGAAGGTATAACAGTGTTGAAGGCCTCCAAGATGTACTTTTATGATCAATAATGAGCAATGAATGAAGAACAATTAATGAACACAATAAATCAAAGGAACAATTTGTAGAGAATGTTTGAGTTAGAGAGCAGAGAATGTTCTTGTTCTTGTATTGAATATCATATATACTACAAAATGACAAGGGTCCCATTTATATAAGAGGGGAATCCCAACATAGTACATGTCTAATTATTACAAAGAGAAATGCTGGTACATCCATTTAATGCCACGGTATGGGTTTGTACTACTTTTGCTGACTTGGTCGGCTTTAACCACGTGCCTTTTGGGAATTTCCTATTTTTTTATGATGGTCTTCAATTTACACCACCCCGAGGTCGAGCGTGGAGAATCCTCTACATGCCTCCTCGTTGCCAAACCTCGAACTGCTTCGAGCCTTCTAAGTGTCGTAATGATCATAAAATCGGGCTCTATGATTTTAGCCGTATACAGATAGTCCCCGCGTTTCTTAGAATGAAGTGATAAGAAACGGTCTTGAATTCGTGCCTCTTCGATATCCCTATTATGACGTCAGCCTCATCAGAACATTATATGAGGTGACATAAAGCCTGAGCAGAGGTCGATATCAGCACGATTCTCGAGAAGCTCACAAACCGCTATTGGTTCGACCTTTCCGCTTCAATATGCCCAAATGGCTTCTATAAATACTTCAATTATTTACCTTTTCATAATATTACAACATCTTCAAGTATTCAAAATTCTACTAAATGTTTTCTACTTTCACCCTCTTTCTGTGCTTGCTTCTTCATCTTCTTTCTTCAAAACTGAGTTGCAATTATGGCAAAACCTCCAAAACGGTACCTCAAAAAGAGGGATCCACTTCTTCATCACACCCGTCTAAGGGAAAATCAAAAACTCTTCCTAGCATCGAGTAGTGCATCCCTGGTCCCTTCGACACCCTCTCTGATTTTTCCATTGAAAAACCCCCTTCTACATCGGGTCAGTGCGAGCCCGTGTCTAGGTATATAACTGTAGTAACCGATATAGAGAGGGTAAAATTAGACTGCCGTTGGGGAAAGGCAGCCCAAATAGAAATCCCCACAGCTGAAGAAAGCATAGTCACACATACAACTGACTTTCTCGGCGTATATACATACCCTTTCACCTTAGGCCCCACAAATTCATCTTCTCCACCGATTGACCTTGTGATTCTCGACTTTTGTCGTCAATACCGAGTGACACTCGGTCAGATTTATCCTTCTTTCTAGAAGATTGTATATATGATTTGATACATTTCCAACATGGTCAAGGGAATGACTTTCACCCTCTATCACTTGATCATATTGTATAGCCCTCGTCTTTTCCGAGGGGGCTTAATTAAGCTGCACCGTCGATCTGCCAAGGTGTTCTTTGCCTGCATCGACGAGGATAAAGATCGGGGATGAATTAGCCAATTTGTTAGAGTTAGAACCTCGGACATCATCCTTGCTGATAGAATGTTGTTCCCGGAGGAATGGGATATGAAACGTAAGTATCCCTATATTGAGTATGGTTTACCACCTCTTTTTCTCTTGATTGATTTTCTTCTAATTGTGTAGCCACCGTTTTGTTTCCCGGCGTGGTCCAGGACCTTTCCGGTTAAGTCAATCTTTTGGATTCTTCTTTAACATACAACAAACTCGTCTGGCGCGATTTGGCTAAAACACGATGGCAGGCTAAGAACCACGGTATGCTCTCATTATTTTTGTTCCCTCATTCTTTGTAAGTATTATCTATGGTGGTATGTTTGATACATCACGCGTGTGCACGCCTTGGGGAAGGCGTGTCGATGAGACCGCCCCCTCTTGGTGAGAAAGAGGCTCTGAAAACTGCTAAGGACAACAAAAGGAAGAAGGAGATACATGTCCTTTGGTACAAAGGCAAAACGAAGCCTTGATGCTTCGAGAATTGCTGGGTAGACGTTTGCTGAGTCAGCAGCTGATGCGGACCCGCCTTGTGCTGAGGAGACCCTCGAGAAGGGTTCGGGTGCAGTCCCCAAGTCGCTCGTCGAAGATGGCACAGTCTGCGTTGGTGAGTTCGAGGGGCCTGTTTCTGAAATTTTTTGGGGGTGAGAGGGAAGCCTCGATGGAGGCTGACGTTGTAGGTGGATTTCCATCGGGCCCGTCGTCTTCTCCAGGGGAGATATGAGATTCCCAGGACAGGAATGCCCCCAGTTTGGGGATTCCTCATGGAGGGAATGATGCATTCAGAGATTATTTTTCCCTGTTTCTCTCGAGGAGGTCGAGAGGCTTCAAAAGCATGTAACCTTCTTTGATATAATGTTCTATGCTTCGAATTTGTACTCTTGCTTTTGTAACATTCTTCCTTTGCGTTGTAGGTCAAGAAGTTGTATGAACAAGCCTTCTCTAAGATGCAAGATGAGTTGACTCATCGTGGAGAGGAGCTTGAGAAGCTTATATCGGAGTCAATTGAGCTGGAGGCTCTATGAGCCCGAACAGAGGAGGAGTTAATCAACCTCCGGGCAGGCTCGGAGAGAGCGCTCCTAGAGAGGACCGGCTTCATCGATCAGGTACTCGGGTACCCATAATTTTATTTTTATTGACATACTTGCTGCTAATTAACTTATCTTCTGCATCTTTCAGATTAGGCAGAAGGATGCCCTAGTGGGGCAACTCCGAGAGGATGTTGTAGCCAAGGACGCTGAAATCCTTGAGCTGGCGCAGCTGAATGATCTTGTGGCTTCAGAGAGGGACGCGCTTTGGGAGAATCTATCCTCTATTCAAGAACTTCTTCGAGGTGCTCAGGAGGAGGCTGCATCATTATCTGCGGCCAAGTCTGAGGCTGATGAATTTGTCTCTTCATATTAAAAGGATACTGCCGCTGCGAATGATCGGGCCAGGGAGATACCCGAGAAGGTCGAGCTACAACTAGCTCGGGAAGTTGCTCACTCTTTCTTGAAAGCCAGGAGGCAAGCCTTCGAGGAAGCGAGCGTAAAGGTGCCGATCTCTGAAAGCGCTCGGGCAGCAGTGATGGCGAAGAGTAGATTTACCTATTGTTTTGCTTTTCCCCTTTTTTGTACATGGGACCCTCAGGGGGAGTTTTGTAACAATACCCTTGTAAACACATTTTTTGGAATAAAAAAGATCTCTTCGTTTCATACTTTCCAAATATTTCTTTGCAATGCTTATGCAAAAGTTGATCTTCAAGCTTTGTTAGCTCTTTAGAACCCATACTTGCAATAATAGAGACCCTCGAGATCGTACACCTTCTCTAGCTAGGTCGGCATGGGGGTTTTGCTCGCTCGAATGTTGTGTGATAGTGTCACTCATATGACATGACCGTGAAGTGAACGAGGTGGCCCCACCGTACACTTCCCCAAAAGTTATAATAACTTTGTCAGAATTAATTGGTCTTCAAAGTAGATGAATAGTCGCCGCTTGTTCTATATATATACACTCGCTTCTTCTTCAGTTTAGGTCTCGCAGCTTTGAAAAAGTAGTTTTCTCTTTAACGTTCTCTTCATTTTCTCAGCTTGCGAAACTTCTTAAGCTTTCTTCCTCTTTATCTTTGTTTATATAGTATGGCTCACGTGCTCGAATCCGTTCACCATGAAGAGGGAAAACTTACCTCTTCTTCTTGCCCGGCCAGTGGTACACCGCTGGCGTATGGCGAGTTAACCTCGAGTTGTTTTGCTTTGAAGAAAGACATTGCACTAGAGAAAGCCTTCGATGCTCCGGGAAATCGCGATCATGCATCGAGGTTTATTCAATCGATAGAGGAAAACCACCTCGAGGCCATGAGGAGAGATTGCGGATGGGGAGAAAATGTGATGCTGCAGATACCTTCCCCAGAAGAGAATATTATGGCCTACGTAGAGGGATTCCCTAATGTGTATACGTAGCCATTTACATTGGGCCCCCTCGACCGCCTTATGCTCGAATTTTGCAAAAGGTATCGAGTCACTCTGGCTCAAATCCATCTGTCCTTCTGGCGGATAGTGCTGATGATAAGGTACTTTACTGGAAAGCTTGAGCTCGAGTTTACCCTTAGCCAGCTTATCAGATTATATCGGCATCAGCATTGTCGAGGCCTGATTGTGTTACGACGCCGATCCACCAAGCCTATTAATTCCAGTGATGATGAGGACCAAAATCGAGGATGGATGAGTCAGTTTGTCCGAGTGAGGACCGTCAACATTATTCCTGAAGAGTTCCTACCGTTCCCCGAAAAGTGGAACTTTAAACATAAGTACTATGTCGCACCTTAGTGCCTTTTTCTCTCGATGCTTTATAAGGACGTTTATTTTTCTCTTCCCCAGTGGTCCGTGGATCCCAGAAGAGATCCCCGATCTTGCGGACTGGACTCGAAGGCTGGCAGCTTCTTCGTCCTACGATGAACGCAAGTGGCGGGATATGTCGAAGGGCAGATGGGAACCAAAACACCACGGTATATGCCATGTGATTGCCTTTCGACGAATGCTTTTTTTTATATGTATTAACTTTGTCGCCACAGGAGTTGGTGGATTCTCCAAGGTGAGATCGTGCCCCTTTGAGGAGGGGGAAGGACTGTTGGCTTCGGAGCCGACGGAGGATAATAAGCGGAAAAGGTCCTTGATGGATAAGGACATTCTCAATGAGGAGAGACTTTCCTCGAGACACAAGGGAGATTCCACCGTTGAATAGGACCTTATAAACGTTGGTTATTCTGTAGACATCGAATCTCCTCGGGAGGGTGGTTCTTCGTCTACGGCTCGAACTAGGGGCCCTGCCGAGGTTACCGATCCTGCTGGGCCTGAGACCTCTAGCGGCGAGGGAGAGGTTCCACGAGGGGGAAGGAGAAAGAGTCTTTCACCACCCTTGCTTTACACTCGGGGCCAAGGGCCGCCTAAATCAAGTGGGGTCTCGAGCGATCATATTCCCATCAAGAGCGGTTCAACTGGGGCCGATAGGACCAGGCCAGTAGATGCACGCTCAACTTATGAAGAGGCTCAATGGCTCTATTCCGTGGTGAGTTTTTGTTGACTTTATTGGCTTCAAAGCTTTGTATTTTCTTCTTTTGAACTGAAGCTTTTTTTTATATAGGCCTTTGACAAGCTTAAGTTCGAGTTGCTCCGTTGTGAGACCATGTTGTGGGATGCTTTGGGTAAGGAGAAATCTCGCAGGGTTCTTTGCAATAAGAAAACAAAAGAGTTGAAATATATTTGATCAAAGATGCACCGAAGTCGTGACTATGAAGGCAATCTCGAGCAATATGTAATCCTTATCTTGAGGGAGTACATGCTTTCTTTCCCGTCTACGAGAAGTAATGTTTCGGTGTTTCAGTTGCAGAAAAAATAGAAGCATTGGAACGCCATTGGGGCGAAGTCGGATAGGTCAATTCCGAATGTAATGTGCTGAAGGCGCAAATAGGCCCACAGAAATGCTTTGTCCAAAGCTTCTGCCCTCGAGGTACAACTTTGCAATGCTTGAGAAACTAGCTCGATTCGGACGAGCAGGATTGCCAAGCTCGAGACTGATCTTTTGAAGATGAAGGCCAAGTTCGTGGATGCCCGGGTTGAAGCTAAAGAAGTTCGAGTAAAGACCAATAAGAAAGTGGTCGTTTATTTGAAAGATGCTGCTGATGCTCGGGCTAAGCTGAGGGGAGATTTGACAGAGAGAGGAGGGGCAATGAGTATATCCGATGTAGGTCTCGGTGGGAAACCCTCGAAGAGATTCATTCTAGGGGCTTTTATCTCTCGGAAGAGATAAAGAAGGCCAAGGCGGATGAGATCGATGTAATTTTTTTCCTTTCTCTAGTGCCGATGCAGATATTTGAAGGCCACCAGGGAGCTGGTCCCTAGAGCGGACTAGGTGTTTCTTTCTTGTCCTTTGTAAAATCTCTTGTGGGAGCATTGTAAATGTATATATTTTAATACACATATATATTAAAAAATCTTTGGTATTTATTATTAGCTTGTGTCTGTCTTTGTTTTTCAGTTCCGATGCTTTTCGATAATTATCCCGATGAATTGGACTTTGAAATGAAACCCTTGGCATTATACACTGGCCCTGAGGCTTTTACACGGGCCCATAGGCTCTTACGTATAGGGTCGGTACGACCTTTGATATGGCTGGCGCTTGGGCTCTTACACATTGGCCCTTAGCCTTTTTTTTAGTTAACTGTCTATTTAGTTAACCGTCTAGGGCTCAGTCTTCGAGTCGGGTTTTGACTCAAACTCATCGATCCTCAGTTTTTTTAAATTATCCCTCAGGCTCTTTAGGCTGGCGCTTAGGCTCTTACGCATTGGGTCGATACGACCTTTAATGTAGATGGCGACTTGGGCTCTTATGCATTGGCTCGATACGACATTTAATGTGGCTGCCGACTTGGGCTCTTACGTGTTGGGTTGGTACGACCTTTAACTGATTCTTTTCGAAGTACTTTCGAAGTAATTGTAGGCCTCTGATTTTATGGCGACGGTCGGACGTCTCCGAGTCGCGTTAGTTTGGCCAAAGGCTTATGACGGTGGTCATTGTATTTGGCTGTAGCCTTTTAGTCCCCGAGTGAGATAGCCTCGGCATCTATATCGAGGGTATGCCTTTATAGGGGTCTTACAAGTTCGAATATATAGCCTTGACTTTGATATCGGGATTATGCCTTTTTAAGATCTTACAAGTTTGTTCATGCCTTGCTTAAGGTGTTACAGTTTTGATGCTGCCTCGTGGAGGGCTTACATTGGTGCCTCATGGAGGGCTTATGAGCTCAAATTTTCTGGCCATAAGGTCTTATGGCTTCGAGTTCTTGATGGCTCGATGGGGTGACTGTCGATGGCAGTCCTTGAGACATCGAAAGTTTTTGGCTTTAGAGTCATTTTTTGTGAAAATAGCAAAATTTTTGGTGTTGTCTTACTGAGGCCTTATAAACTTGATGTTGCCTCATGGAGGTCTCAGATTGTTGATATTTCCTCATGGAGGGCTTATGTTGTTGACATTGCCTCGTGGAGGGCTTACATTGGTGATATTGCCCCATAGAGGGCTTTCATTGGTGCCTCGTGGAGGGTTTATGAACTTGAACTTGCCAGTTTGAGGTCTTACTGTTTCAAGTTAGATAGCTCGATGAGCCAACTGCCAAGGACAATCCCCGAGTCGGGGTTATGCCTTTTTTAAGGTCTTGCAAATTTTGACGTTGCCTCGTTAAGGTCTTACAAGTTTACGCATGCCTCGTCGAGGTCTTACAGATGCGATATTACCTCATGGAGGGCTTATATTGGTGCCTCGTGGAGGGAATATGAGCTCGAAGTTGCCGACCCTAAGGTCTTATGGCTTCGAGTTTTCAGCGTCAGTCCCCGAGTGTCCGGGAAATTTCTGGCCCTGAGGTCGTTGCTTCTGAAAATAGAAAACTTCTTTGACGCGAGAAGTGTTTAGATGATAAAAGATTCTCCTTCGATTACTTAGTACAAGTATACATTTTTTCACCATCGAGGGTTCGATTATTCTACGTGTACATGGTTCATTCGACCATTTTGTCCTATACATAGTTCTCCTATCGAGACCCTCTTCGGCATATTTTAGTTTCTTCGAGGAGGTGATCTCCCGGGGGGATTCCCCTCAGTATTTTAGGTTGATCGAAGAGAAGCCTTGAATACTTGGTGAGTTCTCATTAGGTAGCATACGGATGTTTCCTTGTTAAGAACCTTGTCGGTAAAACCTATTTGGGATAAAATCCGACATGAGGGAAAAAGAGCGCAACACATGCTTTAAAATCGAAGGCCTTCGAGCTGGAGGGTACTTCGATTCCTTTCAATCGAACATCTGCACATAGGTTAGTCTAAAATGTAAAGGAAAGAGGGATAGGATCGTACCTTAACTGTGCTGGCGTTCAAGCCTCGATATGCTTTAGTTACTCGTTCCGAGGACGCGGCATGGTCCTTTATTTGTTCATCTGAGGATGCAGTTTTGTGATAGTTACTTAATTGTTTGCTTGTTTTTGGCTCCTTCGATGTAGAAGGTGCCGGCGTCAGTGCCACATTATGTACTGTGAAATTTTTTTTGCTATGTGCTCCTCTCCGTACACTGTTTTTACTCCATCCTTCGTAGGAAAATTCATCATTTGATGCAGGTTTGATGGCACCACCCTCATACTGTGAATCCATGGCTTTTCAAGAAATGCATTGTATCTCATGTCACCTTCGATGACATGAAACTTTGGATTTTGAATTGTACCGGCCACGCTGACTGGGAGGATGATTTCCCCTTTCATTGTCTTGCTTTCCATGTTGAATCCGTTGAGGAATCGGGAGGCAAGCGCGATCTGGTCCAGCAATCCGAGTTGCTCTACCACCTTCGACCTAATTATATTGGACGAGCTACCTGGATCCACGAGCACATGTTTAACCGGAAATTTATTCAAAAGAAAAGAAATTACCAGTGCGTCATTGTGAAGTTGAGACAAGGTCTTGATGTCCTCTTCGCTGAATGAAAGAGCATCTTCAGGTATGTAGGTCCGAGTTTTCTTTTCCCTGGTCATGTATACTTTTTTTTGCTTGAAAATGGGTCCCTGAGGGACGTCGACTCCTCCAATAATGATGTGTATGACGTGTTGTGGTTCTTCTGTTTCATTTTTCCTGTTCGCCTTTTTTTCTCGAAATTGGTTTTTAGCTCGGTCATTGAGGAACTCTCAAAGGTTCCCTTTGCTAATCAGCCGGGATACCTCTTTTCGAAGCTGTCTGCAATCCTCGGTCATATGACCGTGGGTACCGTGATATTCACATATCAAGTTAGGGTTCCTTCGCGAAGGATCTGATAGAACGGGCCTTGGCCACCTGGTGTCCTTGATTTTACCTATGGCCGATACGATGTGTGAAACATCAATGTTGAAGTTGTACTCAGATAGTCAGGGTGCCTCTACCGGTCCTGTGTGCCTGTCGAACGTTGCTTTGTTCACGAGTCCCCGGGGATTCTGTCCTCGATCCATTTTTTGTTCACTTCGAGGTATGTTACGCCTCAGGATATTTCTCTGATTTTATTTATATAGTTGATACATTTCTTTGTTTGGCCTCGGCTCTCTTTCTGGTAGCCTCGATTCCTTGTTTAAAAGCCTGCTGGGATACACCGAGCCCGAGGGGGCTTCCAATTGGTCATCCTCGAATCTGATCTTTGACTGATACCTGTCGTGTACATCCACCCAAACTACGGCGGGATACTCGATTAAGTTTTGCTTCAACTGCTTCGAAGCTATCGAGCTTCGTTTATTCAAGCCCTGAGTGAAGGCTTGTACTGCCCAATCATCGGAGACCGGTGGTAATTCCATCCGTTCCGATTGGAAGTGGGATACGAACTCCTTTAACATCTCATTCTCTCTTAGTTTGATTTTGAAGATGTTAGACTTCCTCGTAGCGACCTTGATGGCACCAGCATGTACCTTCACAAAAGAGTCTGCCATCATGGAAAATGAATCTATCGAGTTCGGGGGTAGGTTATGATACCACATCGTTTCCCTTTGGACATTGTTTCTCCAATTTTTTTCAAGAAGACAGATTCAACCTCGTCATCTTTTAGGTCGTTCCCTTTCACATCACAAGTGTAAGCAGTAATGTCCTTATTGGAGTCCGAGGTCCCGTTGTACTTCGGGAGATCGGGCATTCTGAATTTCTTCAGGATGGGATTCGGAGCCACACTTGATGGGAATGGCTTTTGTATGAACTTTTTTGAATCTACACCCTTCAGAATCGAGGGTGCGCCCGGGATCTGATTGACCCTCGAGTTATAGGTCTCCACATTTTTGTCGTTAGCTTCTATCTTCTTTTTGCCTGATTCAATCATCTTTGTGAGGTCCTCGAGCATCTTCATAATAGCAGGGTCGGCTGCTGACCTATTATTGCTCGACCTTTCTGGTGCATGTTCGACTCGAGGAGCCATTTCTGGTGGCACTGTGCTTGGATTTCTCTGATGGCTTTGTAGCTGAGCAATGCCCACCTGTTGTGCTTGCAACATCTAAAAAATGACATGAAGGCTAACTTCCCTTTCCTTTTGAACAGGGGCTCCCTTTGCTTCACGTCGGTCTCATTCGCGCATACTTCCGTCTGTATGATAGCTTACATCGACATGTTGAGCATTGTGTGAGCCTTCATCGACAGGGATTTGCACTGGTGCCCCTTCAGGGTTTTGAAGTGGTACACCAACACCTGAAGTAGTTGCACCGTTCTCTCCTTGATCCTCAAGACCGTTGTTTTCATGTGGATTCACTAAGTTAGACATTTTCTGACCTGAAATTGAAGATTCTTGGACAAGAAAAAGTGTAAAGAATAACTTGTGTTTTTAGAAAACCAGCAATAATACAATCACTATTATTTTTAGCCCCACGGTGGGTGCCGAACTGTTTACCTTGAAAATGGTAATTACAATCATATTTGATTTTGTGGTTCGAAAAACATGTGATCTATTTTAACACTAGTTGTTTAGGAAATAGATGCTAAGTGAGAGTTAAGACAAATGATACAAGAGCAAATGATAATGGAATTGTGCAAACCGAGCAGTTAAGAGACGGGGTCTCGAGCTTCGCCGAAATAGCACCTCGAGCTCGAGCTCGAGGGTTTGATAGAAGGCGGTAGAAGAAGCTATAATAGTGTTGAACCCCTCGAAGATGTCCTTTTTATGATCAATAACGAGCAATAAATGAAGAACAATTAATGAACACAATAAATAAAAGTCAATAAATCAAAGGAAAATTTTTTGGAGAATGTTTATGTTAGAGAGTAAACACTGTTCTTGTTCTTGTATTGAATATCATATATCCTACAAAATGACAAGGGTCCCGTTTATATAAGAGGGGGAATCCTAACATAGTACATACGTAATTATTACAAAGAGAAATAGCTAGTACATCCATTTAATGCCACGGTTCGGGCTTGTACTACTTTTGCGAACTTGATCAGCTTTAACCACGTGCCTTTTGGGAATTTCCCGATTTTTCATGATGGTCTTCGATTTACACCGCCTCGAGGTCGAGCGTGGAGAATCCTCGACATTCCTCCTCGAAACCGAAACTCGAACTGCTTCAAGCCTTCTGAGTGCCGTAATGATCATAAAATCGGGCTCTCCGATTTTAGCCGTATATAGTAAGTAAGGAAGAATGAACTAGCAATGTATGTATATTTATATAACTGACATCTCCCTGGGTTAAACAGTGATGCGCTCCCTTTTTGGAATATGAATGAGTCGGGTAGGATATGTTTGAAAGGCTTGCTCGACTGGGTTCACTCGGTTGAGCATCGGTCGCGCTCCCTGAGGTTGGGGCATGACATGATGGCAAAAATTAGGTATGAATAGCTACCCCTTTTTTCTCGGGAATGATGAAAGAATTGAAGGGTAAAGAAAATGATGACTAATTTTTTCCAGATGAACGAGGATGGGGTATGCAGTGTTTTAAAAATGGGGATCGAACCCTAGTTCTTGAGTTGCCTACATATTCCTGGTATTACGAGAATCGGGTCGTGTGCATTTCTAGATCCAATGGCGGACGAGACCGATGGAGTTGTTATTGAAAGGTCGTACATTTTGAAGAATGATTTTCTCTGGGTAGAGCAATGTTATAAGTAGTGGATAATTTTAGGTGGATCTATGAATGCGAAATTGAACGTCATGGATGTACAAGATAAATGTTTGAGCGGTTACGGGAAAAGAATGACCAATTGCTGACTATCGGTTATATTTGAGGTTAGCAAAGGATGTGACGATGTGAACGGAAACCGAAGTAAGAAGCGCTCCTGTTTTATTAGATCCCATACTTTTTTATGTTGGATTTATCATAAGATAATTGATATAATTTTCAAGGACAAGTTTATTTTAGAGTTTATAAGTATTTATGTTACTTTTAACAAGTAATAAGTAAGTGTCGTGAAGGTCAGAGGGTAAATAAATAAATAAATATGAGTTTCGTCGAAATTTGATATTTTGGGATGAAATACGGTTCAAGCTATAATACCTCGTATTTATGGATTGGTGTTATATCACATGACCATGATAGTAAGGTATACGAAGTATATTAATATTTAAGTGAATTGAGTGCTAGAATTAATTTTGTGGATAATTTGCTAATTACTTAATTATAGGTGGGATATAGTAAGTATTAAATAAAAGGATAAGTATAAAATTGGCATGTCCACATGATGTCATGAAAATGATGTAATATATATCTAATATCCATTATAGGATCTATGCGTGGGAACTTGGAATAAGTTGGTGGTATAGCAATAAAATGAAGAAGTTAGTGGACCCCACATACCACGATGGATAAAAACTTTCTTTGGTCTTCTTATTAGGAGCAATTGCAGCAAATATGACCCCTTATAACTTTAGCTAAATGTGGTGCTTCATGAATAAAACTAGGCAGCAAGAACTTTGGTTCCCTCATTTTCGTGAGGTGTAGATAAATTTGAAGCAACCTTTATCTTTGGAAATTATGCATTGCACCAACACAACATAAAATGGATATATCATCAACGTGAGTTGGTGATTTATGGAAGAAGAGTGTAATATTTCTCAAGGACAATATACGGGTTTTGCACCGCCTCGATCTCGTTGTTCTATTTTGGTGCCTTGGTTAATCCAAGAATTCTTCAATGTGAAGTAAGGTGGAATAAGAGTATTTCTTGGAAAATAGGGTAATAATTTTCTTCTCCTTGATATTTTAAATTTGTCTAGGTCACAGCTAAATAGTGGGATGAGAATTATGGAGTTAATAGCGACACTTGTATTTTGACGTTGTTGTTGTTGTATCTACTATTTGGTAATATTCTAAGTTGGGTTGTGTATTGAAATTTTTGGAGTAAATTGAGTATATAGTTGGTGTAGTCATTGATATGTGTTTTGAAGGAAAGATAATATTGGAGAAGTATGGTTGATAATCATAGCCGAGTTTTCCGCTTGTTGTACCGTTGTTTGGGTTGTAAAACTGGTTATAAGAGTTGCTAGTTGTGTTGTTGTAGTACCTTACCTATGGTAGGATTGAGGGATTGATAATAATAGGGGTAAATACTATCCATTTCATTGTACTATAGGTTATCTTCCATTTCATTGAGAGAATAGTTCATATGGTTGACAATAGTATTATTCTTGTTATTATATAGATCAAGAAGTGAATATGAGTTGAGCTCTTGAGCTAGTGGGTTAAGGCCAAGTATGTTAGGGGTAATCCTTACTTGTTTTGGCATGATCCAAGTAACGATACATAAACGTAATGTTATTTCATAAATGATTTTACTCTTAGAAGTTAAGGATGTCTACGTTATTCATTCTTGTAAAATGTTATTCAAAGAATGTCTAAGCATGTTCCTAACTCTCTATTCAGGCGTACGATAAATATGTTAATGTTCATAATGTAGTGTTATATGAATCTTCATTTACCGCTGATCTATGGTCGGTTGGGTAGTCATGCATCTTTATTTACCATCGTGTTATGGCTGGTCAGGCAGTCGTGCATAATCATTTACCACCGTACTACGGTGGTCGGGTAGTCATGCATTTACCATCATGCTACGGCCGGTCGGGAAGTCATGCATTTACCATTGTACTAGTATTACAGGAATGAATAACTAGTATGCATATACGATGGAACTTCAGAGTTTTAGGTTGATTCTTATATCTCTCTCATTAATGTTGACTTATTGTTATATTTTAGTTATGCCTTCCATACTCGGTACATTATTCCTATTGATGTCATTTTTATTGTTGACGGTGCATTCACGCCTCCAGGTGTAGGTAATTAGTTTGACGTTCCCTCATAGTTGACGAGGTTAGCATTCAGCGAAGAGTCGGTAAGAATCCGCTTCATTCGAAGTGCAGCCGAGTCTATAAGTCATCATCTCGGAGTTTTGCTACAGACTTATGGGCAGGCCGATGCTCTGTCCTGTTTGATGTCGAATACTCTTAGAGGCTTTGTAGAGACAGGTCTATTAGGTACAGTATGTCATAGGCCTTGACGGTCCATGTGTATTCATGTTTTAAGTATGATGGATCGATGATACAATATTTGCTCACTTACAGTTATACATTAATAGTTGTGGCCATGTTGGCCCATAATAGTTACAAAAAGGAATGAGTTTAGCTAAGTTGACCTATGTATGTTCTATTTTTTGTCAAATAATCATGAGTTACAGAGTAGTTCGCTCGGGCTAGTAAGGCACCGGGTGCCAGCCACGCCCCCTCCCCATGTTTGGGGCGTGACAAAGTTGTATCAGAGTAGGTCGTGTCCTAGGGAATCTACAAAGCCGTGCCTAGCAGAGCCTCACTTATGGGTGTTTTGCGCGCCACATTTATAATTGAGACGCTATAGGGAATTTAAGAAATGTTACCCTTCTTTTATTTCCAAATGGTGCCATAGAGTTGAGTCGTAAGAAGTCAATATGAAGCACCAGATTTTGTATCAACCAGAGGTTAGGTATCACAGTAGAACTTTAAGGCGTGGATGTAATTTCCACCGGTGTGGAAGGAGGTTATGAAAGTAACAAAAAAGATACGATGAGAGTAAGGTAAAGGTAAAGAAAATAGGAGATACTCAAGTACAGAAGCTTGAGAATAGTCCAGACTTCATGCAGATGTTGGGTTTTAGTTTAGTTTACAGATGAGACTGCGTCAAAAATTTTGTAAGTCTCTAAGAGTTAACATTCGAGGAAAAATGTTTCTAAAGGGAGAAGGATATTAGATCCCATACTTTTGTACGTTGGATTTGTTGTAAGATAATTGATATAAGTTTCAAGGACAAGATTATTTTTTAGGTTATAAGTATTTACGCTATTTTTAACAAGTGATAAGTAAAGGGTCATGAAGGTCAGAGGATAAACAAATCAAAGAAAATAAGTTTCGTCAAAGTTTAATATTTTGGGATGAAATACAGTCAAAGCTATAATACCTCGTATTTATGGATTGGTGTTATACCACATGACCATGATAGTAAGGTATACGAAGTATATTAATATTTAAGTCAATTGAGTGCTCGAATTAATTTGGTGGATAATTTGCTAATTATTTAATTATAGGTGGGATAAAGTAAGTATTAAGTAAAAGGATAAGTATAAAATTGGCATGTCCACGTGGAACCGGGAAAATGATGTAATATATCACTAATGTTCTTTATAGGATCTATGAGTGGACACTTGGAATAAGTTGGTGGTATAGTAATATAATAAAGAAGTGAGTGGACCCCACATACCATGATGGATAAAATACTTTCTTTGGTCTTTTTATTAGGAGCAATTGCAGTAAATATGACCCCTTATCACTTAAGCTAAATGTGGTGCTTCATAAATAAAACTAGGCAGCAAGAACTTTGGTTCCATCATTTTCACGAGATGTAGAAAAAATAGAAGAAACCTTTTATCTTTGAAAATTATGCATAGAACCAATACGAAATCAAATGGATATATCATCAAAATGAGTTGGTAATTTATGGAAGAAGAGTGTAATCTTTCTCAAAGACAATATACGAGTTTAGCGCACCGCCTCAATCTCGTTGTTCCATTTTGGTGACCTGGTTAATCCAGGCTTTCTTCAATGTGAAGTAAGATGGAATAATAGTATTTCTTGAAAAATAAGGTGAGAATTTTCTTCTCCTCGGTATATTTAAATTCGTCTAGGTCATAGCCAAATTGTGGGATGAGAATTATGGAGTTAATAGCGGCAACTCGTATTTTGATGTTGTTATTGTTGTATCGACTATTTGGTAATTTTCTAAGTTGTGTTGTGGCTGGAAATTTTTGGAGTAAATTGAGTATATTGTTGGTGTAGTCATTGATATGTGTTTTGAGGGAACGAAAATATTGGATAAGTATGGTTGATAATCGTAGCCAAGATTTTCGCTCGTTGTACCGTTGTTTGGATTGTAAAACTGGTTATAGGAGTTGCTAGTTTTGTTGTTGTAGTACCTTGACTATGGTAAAATTGCGGGAGTGATAAGAATAGGGGAAAAATATTGTCCATTTCATTGTAGTATAGGTTATATTGCGTTATGCGATTAAGAGAATATTTTGTATGGTTGACAATAGTATTATTCTTGTTATCGTATAGATCGTGAAGCGGATACGAGTTGAGATCTTGAGCTACTGGGTTAAGGATAATCTTGTTAAGGCTAATACTTTCTTATTTTTTCATGATCCAAGTAACGATACATAAAAGTAATATTATTTCATAAATGGTTCTACTCTTAGAAGTTAAGGATGTCTATGTTGTTCATTCCTATAAAATGAAATTCAAAGTATGTCTAAGTATGTTCCTAAGTCTCTACTCAGGCTTACGATAAAGATGTTAATGTTCTTAATGTAGTGTTATATGCATCTTCATTTACCACCGAGCTACGGTCGTTTGGGCAATCATGCTTATTCATTTATAACCGAGCTACGGCCGGTTGGACAGTCATTTATTCATTTACCATCGAGCTATGGTCGGTTGGGCAGTCATGCATCTTCTTCATTTACCATCGTGCTACAACTGATTGGGCAGTCATGCATCATCATTTACCATTGTGCTATGGCGGGTCGGGCAGTCATGCATTTACCACTATGCGACGGTCGATCGGTGTCACGCCCAAACCACCTGGTGGTGATGGCGCCTATCATGGAACTAGGCCAGCTAACACATTTTCATAATGATTCAACACTTCATAATAAAAGGTGTTTTTAAAAAAACATTAATTAATAAAAACTTCATAGCATAAGTTTAAATAAAAAGTGTAGAAAGAAACAAAAGCCCGACATCAGGGTGTCACAAGTAACGAGCGTCTACTAAGGGCAATCTGAAAACAACTAAGACTATTATAGTCTGGAAAACACTAATATAGTATGAGGAAGCTAAGAGGGAGAAGAGCAAGGCTGCGATTGCCATGAAGCTACCTTGCCGACTCCGAGTATCCGCGACGGATGAAAGAATCAGCGCTTGCTATCACGTCCATAATTCCCTGGATCTACACACAAGGTGTAGGGAGTAATGTAAGTACACAAACTCTGTAAGTGATAAATGTAAATAAATACTGAGCGATAAGAAACACATAAATCCACGACATTAAATCATAGTAAGTACAACATGCCTTCATAACAGTATATAAGTCAAATCCTCTCTCTTAAAAACAAGTTTCATTAAAAATCATTTGAAGATGTTTTTCCAACAGTTTCAATGAAGTTCAGAGTAAAAGTGATAAAAATCATAAATAGCCCCTCGGGAAAAACATGTATCATACACCGCTCCTCGGGCATTACATCACTCAGAATCAGCCCTTCAGGCAACCTCACAATCACTCGTAACCAGCCCCTTGGGCACATCATGAATCAAGAATAGCCCCTCGACAACATCATACCACTCACTCAGGGTACCCGCAGTCACTGAGGGTGTACAAACTCCCGAGGGGCTCCTACAGCCCAAGCGCTATAACAAGACATTTTGTGGCATAATCAATCAGGCCTCTCATATATCATAAGTCAGTACAACATGATGCGGGGCGTATCCCGATCCCATGATATCCTCACAACACAGGCCATCGTCCTCACTCAGTCAGAAACATCTCAAGCCACTCGGGCTATAAATAAAACAGGGTGCTCAGCCCAAACTATCCTTTTATGCATCAAAACAAAGTAAATAATGCTGAGTTATGAAACCAGTAAAACATAGAATGACTGAGTACAGATCTTAAATCACAATAATGAGGAAATAATAGTAAAACCCTAAGGGTCCAAACAACTTGGCACGAGGCCCAAATATGGCATTCAACCCAAAACATAGTAATACTTTCTAAAACACAAAATATCATACAGTTTCAAGTCAAATACGCAACTTAATAGTTGCTACGGGGCGGACCAAGTCACAAACCCCAGTGGTGCGCGCCAAACGCTCGTCATCTAGCATGTGCGCCATTTCAAAATACTAAAACAATGTGAAACCCGGGGTTTCATATCCTCAAAACTAGATTTACAATCATTACGTACCTCAAACCAGACAAAACTCTAACCCACGATGCCCTTGCCTCTTGACTCGGCCTCCAAATTCTCCGAATCTAACCAAAATCAGAATATTATCATCAATATACGCTAACAGAATGGATTCCACATGAAAATTATCAGATTACAGCAAAAATCCCAAATTTGGCTCAAACCGGGCCCCCGGGCCCATGTCTCGGATTCCGACAAAAGTTACAAAACTAGAATCCTCATTGACTCACAAGTCCATACATACCAAATTTACTCAAATCCGACAACAAAATCTCATTCAAAATCTCAAAATTTCATCTCGAGAGCACTTCCTCTTTTTCCCAAAATTTTCACCCCAAGTCACAAGTTAGATGATGAAATTGAATACAAAATCATGGGATTTAGCCAAAACCAAGTAAGTATCACTTACCCCAATGTTTTCATTGAAATATCTCTCAAGAATCGCCTTTACCCAAGCTCTAATACGTCAAAAATTGAAAATTGGATGAAGTCCCCTTATTTATAACTTAAATTTTTTGTCCAGGCTATCCCCGATCTACCCTCGATCATGGCCTTGATCTTGCCCCCGACCATGGCCTCGATCCTTCCTTCGATCATGGCCTCGATCCTGCCCTTTATCATGGCCCCTCGGTTATGAATCACCTCGATTATGAACCGCCTCGATTATGAACCACCTCGGTTATGAACCACCTCGATTTTGAAAACCTCGATTTTGACAGATGCAGAAAAACCAGAAAACTCACACCAGCAGATATCAGCCATCAACCGAAGTCCAACAATGATATGTTAACCACCCGAAACTTACCTGAGGCCCCCGAGACCTCAACCAAACATACCATCAAGTCCCAAAACATCATACGAACTTAGTCGAACCTTTGAAACACTCAAAACAACATCAAAACACCAAACTATACATGGATTCAAGCTTAATGAAACTAAGACTTCCAACTTATATTTGCGATGCCGAAACCTATCAAACCATGTCTGAATTACCTAAAATTTTGCACACACATAAAAAACGACACTACGAACCTATTCTAACTTCTGGAATACCATTCCGACCCCGATATCTAATTTTCCACTACCGACCGGAAATCGTCAAAAATCTATTTTTGCCAATTCAAGCCTAATTCTACCACGGACCTCCGAATAGCATTCCGAACCCACTCCTATGTCCGAAATCACCTAACGAAGCTATTCGAACCATAAAAACCCTATTTTGAGATCATTTACCTATAATTCAAATTACATATTAATTAGTATGCATATACTATGGTACATCAGAGGTTTAGGTTGATTCTTATATTTCTCTCATTAATGTCAACTTATTGTTATATTTCACTTCTACCTTACATGCTCGGTACATTATTCGTACTTATGTCCTTTTTATTGTGGATACAATATTTATGCATGCAGGTGTAGGTAATTAGTTTGACGAGCCCTCATAGTTGACGAGTTTAGCATTCAGCGAAGGATTGGTAAGTCTCCGCTTCATTCGGAGTACAATCAAGTCTATAAGTCATCGTGTCAGAGTTTTGCTATAGACTTATGGGTAGGCTAGTGCCCTGTCCTGTTTGATGTCGAATACTATTATAGTCTTTGTAGAAACAGGTTTATTATGTACAGTATGTCATAGGCCTTGACGGCCCGTGTTTATTCATGGTTCAAGTATGATGGATCACTGATACAATATTTTCTCACTTACAGTTATACATTATGAGTTTACGCCATGTTGGCCCATAATAGTTACAAAAAAAGTAATAGTTTTGCTAACTCGGCCTATGTATGTTCTAGTTTTGGTCGAACAATCATGAGTTACAGAGTAGTTCGCTCGGGCCAGTAATGCATCGGGTGCCGGTCACGCCCCCTCCCCTGGTTTGGGGCGTGATAGAACGGTTACCTTCCGAGTTACCTGCAAAACTTAAAACTTCATGGTCTGAGGATGATGTCCTTAGACCATGACATCTTGTCCTTGAAGCGTATGATAGGAGATTCATAGGACAAAAATTGATTTCTTCGTTCCATGAGAATTGTGCGTATAGACTATCATGTCTTTGAATAATGATGTGTAGTTTCGAAAGATCCTCACGCCATGGCATGATGACTTCAGGCAATGTGGATGATGATCTCGGACTATGGCACCTTCAGATAATGTGGTGATGTTTCAGCCCATGAAATGCAAGGATGTGTCGATACTGGTTCTTCATAGAGGGAAGAGGTGATTCTTAGTCAGATACGAGAATGAGACACTGCGGGGATTAGTCTTATATGAGATGAGAGCAGTGTTGAACCCTATGTAGGTGAAGGTAGTGCTTAGCCTCATGCAAGTGATGGAGACAGTGCTTAGTCTCATGAAACGTAATGAAGGTAGTGCTTAGCCATATGCGGGGAAAGGAAGCATTTAGCCTTATGCAATAATGGAGCAGTGATTAGCCTCATGTAGTATAATAGAAATGGTGCTTAGTCTCATGCAATGTAATGGAGACAGTGCTTAGTCTCATGCATTGCAACAGAGACAATGCTTAGTCTCATGCAATGTAATGAGGGCAATGCTTAGCCCGATGCAAATAATGAGGGCAGTGCTTAGCCCTATGCAGGGAAAGGCAGCATTTAGCCTTATGCAATAATGGAGGCAGTGCTTATCCTTATTCAGTATAATGGAGACAGTTCTTAGTCTCATGCAATGTAAGGGAGATAGTTCTTAGTCTCATGCAATGTAATGATGGCAGTGCTTAGTTCAATGCAAATGATGAAGGCAATGCTTAGCCTATGCGGGGAAAGGCAGCATTTATCCTTATGCAATAATGGAGGTGTGCTTAGACTTATGAAATTAAATGGAGATAGTGTTTAGTCCCATGTAATGTAATGAGGGGAGTTCTTAGCCCGATGTAAATGATGAGGGCACTGCTTAGCCCTCTGCCAGGAAAGGCAGTGTTTAGTCTTATGTAATAATGAAGGCAGTTATTAGCCTCATGAAATGAAATGAGGGCAGTTCTTAGCCCTATTCAGGGAAAGGCGACGATTAAACTTGAGGAAGGAAAGTGATTCTTAGCTTGATGCGTTTGGGCTCAGCAACCTCTGTGTGAAGATAATGGTCATGTTATAGATATGCTTGTCAATATTATGTTCATTATGCCTCCATCCAAAGAAAAATTGTAAGTGTGGGGGAAGGTTGGTTCGTCCTTTCAATTCCTCATTTCTCCCTTGCTCCTGTCTTGACGCCTTATTCGAGTCACCGTGGGTAACATCTGGCTATTACAGAAAATTAAGTTTTTGAAAATTGTGATAAAATATTTATAAGTAATGTAGTTGTTTAAAATATAATGCACAAAAGTAAATAATTTTGTCAAATCATAGGTTGTGACATGCTTTGAGACATCAGTTTGACGTGTACTTCCGGTGATACTCTTTTGGCGATCCTGAATGTAGTGAAATTGATGAAACTCGGACTCTTGTCCCAATTTGTTACCACAGAGAGGAATGAAGATTTTATTATAATGTGACCGAACCCACATGGCTACCTACATTATCCCCTTAAACGAGAATGAGTTCATGTGTAGTTCTTGTTACATCAAAGAAAGTGCAAATCTAATATCAAACATAATATCTCTTGAAAACATCCAAATAGATAGGTTTCAGCCATATCTCCCGTCCATTTCTCCAAGTATGAGTTCTCCTCCTATCAGTACTTAGTGAACCATGTAAGGACCTTGCCAGTTAGGTGAGAATTTCCTTTTGTGCCCTGATGTGGAAATATCCGCTTCAACACCAATTTCCCGGTATGAATTTCCTCGGTCTAACCTTCTTGTTGAAAGCCCTTGCCATTCTATTCTGGTAGAGTTAACCGTGACACACCCCATTCATCTTTTACCATCAATGAGAGCCAATTTCTAATACCGGCTATGTACCCATTCTACATTTCTGAGCTCGGCTTCCTGTACGATTCTCAAGGAAGGAATTTCAACCTCGGCGAGTATAACATCTTCAGTACCATTGACCAGTAAGTAGGGGGTTCCCCAGCTGACATGCAGACCATGGTGCGGTATCTAAGTAAAGAAAATGGTAGCTTCTCAGGCCACTGCTTATAATTGTCCACCGTCTTCCTTAATATCTTCTTCATGTTCTTGTTGGCGGCTTCTAAGGCTCCATTCATTAGTGGCCTATATGTTGTAGAGTTCCAATGCTTAAATTTGAATGTTATACACAAGGCTTTCATCATATCAATGTTGAGATTGACAACATTATCGGTAATGATTGATTCAGGCACTCTGAACTGGCAAACAATACAGTTTCGAACAAAATCTTCTACAATCTTCTTAGTCACAACTTTGTAGGAGGCGGATTTAACCCATTTTGGGAATTAATCTATGGCCACCAAGATGAATCTATGTACATTGGAAGTCGTGGGCTCGATTGATTCGATGATATCCATGCAACGAGCGGAGAAAGGCCAGGGTGAACTTGCCCCATTGAGTTCATTGGGTGGTACGCGTATCATATCACCATGCACCTGACATTGGTTACACTTAGGTACATATTTGATGCAGTCAGTCTCCATAGTCATCCCAAAATACCTTGCCCTTAATATTTTATTGTCTAGAACAAACTCATTCACATGAGGACCATATGCCTCCTTGGCATTGACACACTGTAGAATACCGAGCTTTGTAAGGCGTGGACTTCTTACTCAGATAGTATATTGCTTTCTTTTTCCTTTCGGTCACATCATGTTTCCCCAGGACGCAACTGAAGACTCCATGAAGCACGAACAAGTATAGTAGTAAAGGTGTCCCGAGTTTAGGTGGGACCAACACAGGTGGTTTGGATAGATACTTCGTGATTTATCAAAAGCCTTTTAACACTCTTAAGTCCAACTCTTCCTAACATCCTTCCTCAGCATCTTGAATATTTTCTCATATATTACCATTGAATGTGCTATAAAGCGGTTGACATAATTGAGACAACCCAAGAAACACATTATGTCCTTCTTGTTCTTTAGCGGTGACTGATCCAGAATGGCTTTGATCTTTGATGGGTCTAACTCAATTTTGCAGCAACTGACAATGAAATCTTGCAACATCCTGGTTGGGACTCCGAAAGCATGTTTTGCAGTATTCAACTTCAAATTGTAATTTCGCAGTCGGTTGAAAAGCTTTCTGAGGTGTGATGTGTGATCCGATATTTTCTTAGACTTAATGATTCCATCATCCATGTACACCTATCTTTCCTTGTGTTTCATATCATGAAAAAGAGTTTTCATGGCCCTCATGTAGGTTTCACTGGTATTCTTCACACCAAACAGCATCATCTTGTAACAGTATATTCCCCACGGTGTGATGAATAATGTCTTTTCTACGTCCTCTTCATCCATCCAGGTTTGGTGGTATAATGTGAAGCAACCAATGTGGATTGGATTTCAACCTTGGCGTAGTTATCGATTAGTATGTGTATGTTAGGCAGCGGGAATTCATCTTTAGGAATTTTTCTTTTCAGATCTTGATAGTCAACACACACCTTGACCTTCCCGTCTTTCATTGGTACCGGCACAATATTGGCTAACCAGATCAGATACTCGACCACTCTATGGACCTTAGCTTTGATTTTCTTGGTAACTTCCTCTTTTATCTTCATACTCATGTCTGACTTAAATTTTCTGAATTTTTGCTTTACCAGCGGCCACATAGGATTGCTAGGTAGCTTGTGGGCCACTATAAATGTGCTCAATCCCATCATGTCTTCATAGGACCATGAAAAAATGTCCCCATATTCCTTTAGAAATCTGATGTACTCTTCCTTCTCTGATAGTGATAGATGAATGCTAATGCGAATTTCTTTGACTGTTTCAGAATCCCCTAAGTTAACTGCCTTAGTCCCTTCCAAATTGGACTTTGGTTTGTTCTCAAAATCTTCTACTTCCCTGACAACTTCCTCAGGTATTACATCATTTTCCCAATCTTCTAAATCACTCTCCTCATATTGCATTGTCTCATTACATGTCATAGTCGTATATTCAACAGGATAGGTAATAATTATGCTGAAACGAATGTGGAAAGGTAATAATATAAATAAAAGAGCAATGATGCATTAATTAAAACTTAAATTTTCAAACAAATACGACTCAATACCTCGAGTAATTATTTCAAAACAAAATACTAAAAATGTATTAAAAGTCAGAAAACAATCTTAAAGGAAATCATGCTAGTTCTGCCAACGCTACCCAGGTGCTTGGTGAACTCGGGATGGAGAAACAACCCAGTTCCTGAGAATAATTCCATCTCCCACTGTCTGATTAAGGTCTTCCTCCTCATCCTCTAATATTTCACTACAGTCCATATCTTCCTAGTTCAGAAATAGGTTCCTCATGTCGACTAAGACCTCATCCTCTTCAAATCCCCAAATCACATCACTCTGGCAGAATGTCTGTTGCAACGGTAGTATGGGTTAATCCAATGGATAATAGAAGTCACGTCGTGATGGTTTCCGATCATTATATTTATGCATAGTGTATTCATATATGAGACAAAAGGTCGTGCCATGATATTGTTGTCACGCCCTGAACCTGGGGGCGAGACCGGCACCGGGTGCCTCACTTAACCTAGCGTACCAATTTGCGGCTGAGGGACTCTGAACATACAATGTCATACATTGATCGTAGGGCCACATTTCAAGATAATTTGTGGAACAAAATATAAAACTGAATGAAAACTAGCTCTGACTGAACATCAATATAAAGCGGGCCGGCAAGGTCTTCATAACTACTACAATTGACAAACCAACAAAAATATATATATACAAGGCATACAATCCAAACAAACTATGCTAACTAATAGGATATGCCTATAAGCCTCTACTGATGGATGTACTATGGTCGGAACAGGGCCCCGACCTACACATAATATCTATACATATGTACTCAAAACCCTAGACCCGAAAACTCTGAAGGACGTGGAGCTTACCGATCAAGCTGATCACAGACAGCACCTACGGAGAAGTTCTACCAGGCTATCTATCAGATCTTGCATGTATGATATGCAGTCCCCAGGAATGGAACGTCAGTACGAAATAATATACCATGTATGCAAGGCAATAGAATATTTGAAAGCTGAAACTAAACTGATAATATAATAATTGAAAATAACCTAGAGTCAAAGATGATCTGGAGATATACTTACCTGCTAATACTAACTCAACTCTCTTAATATAGTAAGTATAAAAGTTTTCCGACCCTATAAGGCTCGGAACATGTAACTGCTCTATCGTAGTAGGCTCGCACATAGGCGCTCGTTCATACTAGGCTTTGTATCTCGGCCATTTTAGGCTCGCTCATAGGAGCTCGGCCATAGTAAGATGGTTATATAACTTACCATCTGATCTGAGGTTGCCCAATATGGGCCTACCACCCATCAATTATAGCTCGGTAGTGGTGAAAATACTGTAATATTGTATATATATAGACCCTCTACCCTCTTGACTGAAAGAATATAATACTTAACTGAATAGAAAATTCCAATAAGGAGAATACTGTAACTTCTGAGACTAGGATAATGTGAATATATTCAGGAATACGAATTTGTCTTTATGTTTCGTTATCAAACACATGTAGTTACGACATCATGCCAAAATGAAGGAAAGGTTTAGCCTTAACATACCTTATCACAATCTTTCCAATCACCAAGTCGAACTCGCCTCTTCGCACCTCAATCTGCAACAACGATGATATTACTATCATTAAGTTACGAAAGGTACAACTATCGCACAATGAATGACAAGCTTATTTTGTAATAAAACGGGCAGCATCTCCCCTATAATCGTTACTTCCTCCAAATTCAATATAACACCAACAACGCAAGAACAAAACAATAAAAACATATATACATTATTTTCCAACCTTATATACACCACAAAATACTATAAAACAGCCCAACATACCCCAATCTCTTCATACAAAAAATGACCATCGTAGTAGTGTCAAAAGCCCAAAAATGTTACGACGAACAACCAGCCCACCACCCTGAATTTATGTGGGTTTTTTCCACACCCTTTATCCTCCAAAACTCCATAAAATAGTAGCAAAACATCCAGTCCAACAGCAACACGAAAAAGTCCGCTACAAGTGAATAGCTCAAACTCACGGGTTCTGATAGTCGTCCCGTGAGTTCGTACAATTATAGAATGACTTTCCATAAATCTACAGCAGTAAAAATGTATGAAAGAGAGAAGTAAACATACCTTATTTTTTGAATTACTCAGCTCCTATACCGGAACTTGCCCATTTTCGGACATATATAAACTTCTCATTTAAGCAAATAGGTGACAAACCTACTTGTCACCTAGCAGTGTGCGCAGTCTTGCAAAAATGTATATATCTCTCTATTTAGATGTCTTTTGAAAAAAGGTTTAATGCGTTAGAAAATATACTCATAAATATTCAATTTTATGGGTGGAACACCCCGTAACTCTAAGTATATTGGGAGCAAAGCGCGGTTACATTTGACCCAAATTTCAATAAAACTTATGAAAATAACTTGTGATGACTTTCATCGAATTTTGCTCCAGAACTCCCCTGACTTCAAAACCTAACACAAAAATATCATACGAGTAACATAACTCATAACATAACCTCCTTATCATGTTAAGAAATCTGGTATCACCCCAAAGGTACGGGTTATAACATTCTCAACTTGTCGACTTTCGACGAAGCATTATTTTCTTCAATTCCTTAGCTTCTGAACCTTCCAACCCTCTTTGTGATTGTTGTTCATGATCTTCAATATTTGTAACCTTCGAGGTAACATGATAACTTAATTTATTTACTACCAAATATGATCTCATTTTTGGTCTAACATTAGTTTGCTTACGACGCACTTTTACGTACGAAAAACATGGTGTGTAACAATTGTGGTCGTATTGGTTTTGTGATCCCTTAGATCTTAAGACCAAGACCCTTATGCTTAGTACCTTGTTGATCCGCCATTATCGTTTCTCAACTGTATTTACTCGATCAATGTTGTAGAATATTTATCCTCCCAACTTCCTTCAGTTCTTAATGGATGGCACAGTTGGTATAGATAGGATTACTTCCATCCTCGTGGATAACTACCTCCTTGTGATTCCACTAGAACTCCACAACCTGATGTAGAGTAGAAGCAACTTTCCCAGCCACGTGTATCCATCATCATCCAAACAATAGGTTATAGGTAGCGAATGTAACCATTATCTGGAATTTAACATTGGACCAAGTCAGTCCCATCTTTACATCCAGGTTAATCTCTTCGATAGTAGCTCTTTGAGACCCATCGAATGTTTTCATGTTCATGCTTCCCATTTGTATCTTCGATATACCTATGCCCAATTTTTTCTAAGTAGTCAGAGAGTATATGTTCATACTCGAACCCCCATCAATAAAAACCCGAGCAATGAACTCTTGTGAGTAGTCTGAAAGTAATCTTGTGTCTCTCTGCTAGCTGTCCCACCATGTTTGCAATCTCTCAAAGAGTGATACTGTAACGACCCGACCGGTTTATAAGTTTGCATATTATTTGGTGACTTAAGGTCTCGAGAAGCTTCATATTATGGGGTAACACTTGCGTGTGTGGTCGAGTTCAGTTTTAGAATGATTCAGGATTTGATTTGGTAGAACAATTCTTGTTTTAGAAGCTTAAGTGGTATGAGGTTGTCCGAGTTTGGATTTTGTGTAAAAGACTCCAAAATGCTGTTTTGACGATTCCAATAGATTCATATGGTGATTTTGTTTAGGCGTGTGTCCAGAATTGGATTTGGAGGTCCATAGGTTAATTTGATGCATTTTGGCGAAAATTAGAAAGTTGTAGGTTTGGAAGGTTGAGAGGTTTGACCGGGAGTTGACTTTTTTGATATCGGGCTCGGATTGCGATTCTAAGAGATGGATTAGCTCTGTTATGTCATTTGGGACTTGCATGCAAAATTTGACGTCATTACGGATTGATTTGATATGTTTCAGCACGAGTTGCAAAATTCGAAAATTCATATGTTGATTAAGTTTGATTTAGGTGCAACTTATAGTTTCAATATTATTTGATATTATTTTAGGACTCAAGAAGGTCCATGTTATGTTATGGAACTTGTTGGTATGTTTAGACGGGGTCCCAAGGGCCCCAGGTGTGCTTTGGACGAGTTTTGGATGGTTTTTGTGCTTTTTGTAAAGTCTGTTTATGGTGTGTCGCACTTGTGCATTTTGGAGTGCAGATGCGGAGCCGCTTCTTCAAAGTTGTTGTCACTTCTACGATGTTGAGCCTAGGAGGGAGTTCCGCTTCGCTAGTTGGCGAACGCAGGTGCATAGCCACATCTGCTGTGTGCCCATCGCAGATGCGAGTTTGTGGCTTAGGGGGACTGGCTGCTTCTGCGATTTTTGTCTCGCTTCTGTGGTTTCGCAGGTGCGAACTTCCTTGCGCAGATGCGAAGCTTGGACTGGTAGGTTCTCTTCACATATGTGAACCATAGATCGCAAATGCGGGCTCGTAAATGCGTGTTTTTCTCCGCAAATGCGAAAGTGTTGGGCAGAAAGGTTTAAATTCGAGAGTTTGAATTTATTATTCATTTTCGGACCTAGGGAGCTCAGTTAGAGACGATATTTCATTGGTTTTTCAAGCAATTCATTGGAGTAAGTGTTCTTTGACCGAATATTATTATATTTCATGAATCCATTGTTATTTTCATCATTTAATTCGTGATTTAAGTTGGAAATTTGGCGAATATTTGTGAAAACTTCTTTGAATAAACGTTGGAGATTTGTGGTCGGATTTGAGCAATTCTTGTATGGTTGAACTCGTTATCGAATTGGTGTTCAAATTTTGTAATTTTGCTCATGTTCTGAGATGCGGTCCTGGGGTTGACATTTTGAGCTGACATTTTTATTTCTCTTTCAAGATCAAAGCATTATTATCCGAAATTGATTCTTATGATTTTTATTTATGATGTTAAGTTATTTTGGCTGGATTTGAGCCGTCTGTAATTTTTTTCACACGAGAAGGCCATTTTAGAGTGTCGGTCTAGCTTCTTTGAGGTAAGTATCTTGCCTAACATTGTGTGAGGGAACTACCCCTTAGGATTTGAGTCATTTGTGCTAATTTTTTCAAGTGAAGGTCGTGTACGTGAGGTGAAGAGTATGTACTTGCGCTTATTTGTGGGAATTTGTCCGTTTTAGGCTCTTATGTTATTATGTTCATTAACTATGAAGTTGTCTTATCATGATAAATTCTTCATTTACTAAATTCACCCTTACATGTCTTATTTGGTATTGATTGATTCATGTTCTACCCGTATGGCCAAATAAACTCTTGTGTGCCTTAATTGAAGTTGTTGCCTCTTTTATTGCTATGTTTTCTTTCCTATAATATCTTAATCCTAATTGAAGTTATTGCTACCTTTTCCATAATTTCTTAATCCTAATTAAAGTCATTATTATCCCTTTTGTACTTTCTCAACCTTAATTGAAGTAGTTGGTATCCATTTCATTGTTGACTTATCCTTATTTGGAATCATTTATTCATGTTATCTCTCTTATCATCGAGTTGTACTTGAGTGGAATCATTGCTACATATTATATGTCCCATTGTTGAGCTATTCTTGTTGAAATGATTATTACTTGTTGTATTTTTCATTGATAGCTCGTTCTTCCATTTCTTTGTGTTCTATAGTTCTTGTGTTGATTCACTTACCGTACTCTCGTGTTATTATTGTTGTTGTTGTACTCAATGTTGTCAATCTGAGGGCTATGCATGGTTTGGTATTGAAATTGTTTTGAGGAAAATTTGTGGCATATGGGAACATGTGTCGAAAGAACTTATGTTGTGTTGTTATGTTTTTGGCATATATGGTACTATTGAGAGGATTGTCGGGCTGTTCACACGTGAGTTGTCTGTGCTATCATTATAATTTATATTTTCACATACGGTGTGACAATGCGGGTTATATATGTGGGTTTATGCATGTGAAGATACAAGGTGGGAATATTATTATGCGCGTGCGGCGAGACAAGGCGGGAGCTTACTTTATTATTGCGCAGGTGGCGAGACAAGGTGGGCTATGTCGGGAATGATTTGTGATGACTTGTGATGGCCTGGGGACACTGTCATTGATGTCATTTGTGTGGTTGTGTGCCTTCCTTGTGTGGGTCATATATTGTACATTTTGCGGTGATTGTTTCCTATGTACCATTCATTGTCTCTACTCTTACTTGTTGACTTGAGTTGTGATAGAACACTTGCGTAAGAATACACATAATTATTTGCCCATATCGGTTTAAGAAGATGAATCATGATGTTATTGAGCGTTTACATGTACTCTCGTTTACTTGCCTTGTGTGTGAGAGTTGTCCTATTGGCACGTGAGTTGTCCGTGCGGTCAGGAGTCATTTTCATTGTTGGCATGTGAGTTGTCCATGAGGATATGAGATTCTTTACCTCAAAAATTTGTGTTAACAATTATATTTCATTTGTGGTTTAAAAATATGTGATTTATTTCAATACTAGTAAATAAGCAAGAAATACTAGGTGTAAATAAGAAGAATATGATAACCAAGCCAATATTGTTAAAGGAACGGGGGCCTTGAGATCGATAGTCTCGGGGTCTCAAGGTCAGTTAGTAGCAACAAAGTATGAACAGTAAAAGAAGAATAGTAAAGTTGAAGAATAATCTTGAGCACAGTAAACGAGAAAAGCAGAGTAGAATGTTATATGGCAATGAATGATCCTCCTTACAAATGATTGGAGTCCCCTTTATATAAGAGGGGAAAATACATTTTCATCTACAGCAAAAATACTATTGGTACTGCTGTATAACCGCCTAGTACGGATTTGAACGAACCAATCCTGAGATTTACGCCTTCACCTATATGCCCTTGAGAAATTCCCGCTTTTTCTTGACTGTCATCGATTTTGCACTGCATCGAGGTAGGCCATGTCGGGCCTTCGATGTGTTCTCTTGAGGTATGCATTATGATATCGTTCTCGAACCTTACTTCGGGTCTTCCGAGCTCGGGCTCTAAACACAATAGGGACTTCAAAATCGGACTCTTTCGATTTAAGCCATATACGGATAGTCCCCATGTTTCTTACAATGAAATGATTAGAAACTATTTGACTTCCAGAGGTCCTTGATGATGATAGCATTCCTATGACGTAGGCGTTGATATTACTGAAGCGTCACGTCGGTTCTCTTCCCCAAAAGCATTGAGTGCACGTCAGAGCCGGTCGGCCACAAGCATCAATGAACAGTCGCTGCCTTTCTCTATATATACCCACTTTCGCTTCTCATTAAAAACTTTTTCACTCTGCAATATTTACTCTCCTCTATAACCTTCCCTTTCTCCACAAGTTCTTCCGCCATATTAGCCGAAAACTTCTAAATCCAGTCCTCATAAACAAGTAACCTCCACTTCTACTTCCCGTCCGGCCGGTGGTAAACTGTCACCGCTTAATGAGATCGTGTCGAGCAATTTTTCTTTGAAGAAAGACTTTATAAAAGAGAACCCTCACGATGTCCCCGGCCATTGGGAACATGCATCGAGGTACATAAGATCCATCGAGGAAAGACACCTCGAAGCTGTGATGAGAGAGTGTAAATGAGGGAAGGAGGTCGTTCTGCAAATACCCTCTCATGAAGAGGATATCACAACCTATGTCGAGGGGTTCCTGAGTGTGTACACCTACCCCTTTAAACTGGGTCCCTTCGACCCGCTCGTGCTCGAATTCTGCCAAAAATATCAAGTTACCCTGGGCCAGATTCATTCATCCGTCTGGCGAATCATATTAACGATGAGGTTCTTCACCGAAAAGGCCACGATCGAGCTCACCCTCAGCCACCTCATCCGATTATATCGACCTCCACATTTCCCAGGTTTAATCAAACTCTAACGCCGATCTACCAAGTCCTTCTTCGCAAGTAACAATGAAGTCAAGGATCGAGGTTGGATGAGCCGGTTTATGCGGGTGAGGACCATCGACGTTATTCCCAAGGAGTTCCTGTCGTTCCCCGCGAAATGGAATTTTGGACATGAGTAAAAAGCTTTGCTTTATTTCTTTTTCATATTTTTTGCTGAACTTCGCATAATCGTTCCTTTTCCTCTCCCTCAGCGGTCCCGTTTATGCCTAATGCGGTCCTCGACCTCGAGGACTGGGTTCGCAAACTGGATGTTACTTCATCATACGACAAACGCAAGTGGAAGGATTTGTCAAAGGGAAAATGGGAAACAAAACATCATGGTATGTGTTATAATATCTCTTCCCTTAATAAAAATACCTTTCTTCATGTGACCTAATTCCATTGTCACGGGTATTGGCGATTTCTCCGAGATGAGGCCGTCCCCTCTCGGGGAGGAAGAGGGATCCTCGGCTCTAGAACCAAAGAAGGATAATAATGAGAGAAAGAGATCCTTGAAGAGTGAGGATACTCATTGAAAAGCAGAGCCTACGCGGAGGCATATAAAAAATGTTGTCATCAACGAGGATTTTGACTTTGTCCGCGGTCTATGGGCGCTAATGACGACGAAGTGGAGGGTTTGACGTTGGTGACTCGAACCAGAAAGTCTTCCGAGGCTATTATGCCTGCTAAAGCCGAGGCTCCTAGCCTTGAAGAAGGAGTTTAAAATGAGAAAAGGTACGAAGGCCCTTCATCACATGACTTGGTGACTACTTCTCAAACTTCGGGAAATACTCCAAAGGGAGCGACCTTCAAAGTTCCTCTGCATGATCAAAGCGCCTCGGGTGACCTCCCCGAGGCCATGACAGCAGGTCATTCACCATTATTTCCAGATTTTTTCGAAGATGCCATAAGGGACGCTCTGAAGATACCCGAGTTAGGCAGAGTCCCGAGTGAAAACGACCCCTTCCAGGGTTGCTTTACTGGGGTCGATGAGGCCGAACCAGCGGATGCAAGCTCAATCTTCGAGGAGGCTCAATGTCTTTGCTCAATTGTAAGTTTTTAATAGCACTATAATTTTTCCATCTTCATTATTTCTTCTTTTGTCTGATCGATCTTTCCTTTCTGCAAGCCTTCGACAAATTTAAGACCGGGATGTGTCACTGTGAGGCCGAATTGCGTAGATCCTCGAACAAGGAGAAATCCCTCAGGCTTGTTTGTTAAAATAAGGAAAAGGAATTGAAGCATCTTCGATCAGAGTTGACCAGATCTCGAGAATATGAGGACGAGCTAGAGAAGCAGGTAACCTTAGTTCCGAAAAAACATGGACACCCTCTCCCGTCTTCGGAGGCTAACACTTCGATATCACAGTTGCAGCAAAAGACGGAAAAGCTGGAACACCTTCGGGGTGAGGTCGACCACCTCAACTCAGAGTGCAATGAATGGAAGGCACATATGGACATCCTTATTGCGGCCAAAAAAGATGCATTGGCAAAGGTATCTGCCCTTGAAATTCAACTTCAGAATGCTCGAGAGAGCAATTCAGTTCAGGCAGGCAGGATAGCCGACCTCAAGGCAAACCACACGAAGGCCAAGGCCGAAGTTGAGAAAGCCCGGACTGAATCCAAAGAAATTCAAACCAAGGCCGACAAGACGGTGGTTATCTATTTGAAGGATGTTGTTGATGCTCAGATTGAATTGAGAGGGGCTTCTGATCGGGAGAAAAGAAGCAACGATTATGTACGCTACAGATCTCGTAGGGAAACCCTCGAAGAGATCCATGCTAAGGGCTTCGATCTATCCGGAGAGATAGAGCAAGCCAGGGCAGACGAAGCTGATGCCAAATTCGTTCTTTCCTTCGATGATGAAGTTGATGTTGAGGAGGCTGACGAGGAGGCTTCCGGGGAAAATTCTGGTCCCGAGGGGTTTGACAGAGACAAAGTCCCCAATGGGTAAAGGGTTCCCGAATATCAGCCGGCCTAAGATTAAGTTGCCGAAGACGTAGTCCCCGTGGGTGCTGCCTTCGAGCAGGCGACCCCAATAATAGACTAGGACTTTTTAAATTTTGTGTAAGGGCTCCCTGTGGGAGTATTGTAAATGTACTTTTGTACCATCATCCAAATATAAAGATATATTTTGTTTCATCTTTGTGTTGTGTTAATTTCCGACTTGTCTTTGCCTTTGAGATTTGTTGTTGACGATCAATCTGATGTATTGGACTTAGAATATAAAACCCTAAGGTTTTTGTATTTTGCTCGATGATCGATAGTAGATGACCACTTAAGGTCCGATCTTTGAGCTAAGCTTAGCTCGAGACTTTCGAGTCCGAACTGGGTAAGGTCTTGAGCACGGTATGCTTTGACCTTTAAGTTCTGATTAAGTATCAGCCTTTAGGCTTTAAAACATCAGCCCTTAGGCTCTTTTAAGTTGGCCCTTAGACTCTTTAGATTGTCCCTTAAGCTATTTAGATTGGTCGTTAGGCTCTTACATATCGGCCCTTAGGCTCTCACACATTGGCCCTTAGGCTCTTTTTATTTTGGGTCAATTTGACCTCTAAGATGGCTAGTATTTTCCCTCTTTCTGGCTAAAGACTTAGTAAAAATGTTTTTATGCCTTGGCATGCTTTTATATTCGTTCAATTTTTTGATTGCTCGATTGATTGGAACATCATTTGCAAGTCGATGTGCAATGATAGTTTAATACCTCTTGGGGTTTTCTCGAAGGCTGATATTTTCGAAGACTTCACATTGTTCGGGGCTTACTTTATCGAAGCCCCTTTGCTTATGCCGAGGGTAGCCTGATTTAACCGGTTTTTCGAAGTGGTTGAAGGCCTTTAGTTTTATGGCGAAAGTTGGACGTCTCCGAGCCGCATTATTTCGGCCTTAGACTTTTCATATGGCCATAGAATTTAGTCCCCGAGTGAGATGGCCTTGGCCTAAATATCAAGGGGATGCCTTTTTTAAGGTCTTATAAGTTCCTGTATGCGTCATTGAGGTATTGTAAGTTCGAGTATGCCTCATTGATGTCTTATAAGTTTGAGTTTGCCTCATTGAGGTCTTGTAAGTTCGAGTATGCCTTGTTGAGGTCTTATAGGCTCGAGTTTTTTATGGCTCGACGTGTTGACTGTCGATGACAGCGCCCAAGTATTCGAGTATATTTGGCCCTTGAGCCGTTAAATGTGAAAATAGTAAACTTCTTGGGGGCACAAAAGTGTTTCGATATAATAGGAGTGCTTCTTTGAGTAATCGATACAGCGTACATGTTTTAGCAATCGAGGGCTCGACTATTCTATATGGACACGGTTTATTTGACCGTTTGGCCCATTAAAACATTCTCGTATCAAGACCCTCCTTGGCATGACTTGTTTTCTTCAAAATTTTAACCTCCAAGGGTGATGCCCCCAGTAGTCGAGGTTGATATAAAACAATCCTTGAATACTTGTTGAGTTTTCCTTAGGTATCATATAGGTGTTGCCTCATTAAAAACCATGCCGGTAGAACCCATTTGGGATAAAACCCGATCTAAGGGTAAAAGAGTGCAACGCATGCTTCAAAACCCAAGGTCTTCGAATTGAAGGGTGCTTCGATATATGCAATCGAACACCTGTAAGGAGTTAGTATAAAATATAAACGAAAAAGGGAGAAGTTCATACCTCAGCAATAATAATGCTTGAGCAACGATATGTTCCAATTGTTTGGTAGTTGCTCGCCTTCCATTGTGCCAAGTTTGTAAGATCATTTGCCTACGCCTCCGAGGACACGGTCCTTCCCAATTAGGGCATAGTTTCCCTTTATTTGGGTTTCGAGTATTGAGGGTGAATTTCCTTAGAACTAAGTCCTCGACTCCGAAGTAGCGGATATTTTTTCTTCTGTTGTAGTACCTTTCGATCCTTTGTTTTATAGCGGCCATTCAAACTAATGCGTTTTCACGCCTTTCATCTAAAATCTCGGGGGAGATGTCCATGGCCATGTTGTTTGAGTTCTCGGTAGTATGTTGAAATCTTATGCTCGGTTCCCCGACCTCGACTAGGATCAACACCTCATATTCCAAAGAAAATGGGGTCTCCCCTGTGCTCAAATTCGATGTTGTTTGATATGCCCATAGTACCTCAGGCAACACATCTCTCCATTTCCCCTTTGCATCATCTAACCTCTTCTTCAAGTTTTGGATGATGGTTTTGTTTGTGGGATAGGATTGATCATTTGCACTTGGGTGATAAGGCGTTGATAGGATCCTTTTGATTTTATGGTCATCGACGAATTTTGTTACTTTACTGATAATGAACTGCTTCCTGTTATCGCATGTTATCTTGGAGGAAATCCCGAATCGACATATGATGTGGTCCCATATGAAGTCGATAACGTATTTTTCTCTTATCTTCTCGAAGGCATGCACTTCTACCCATTTTGAAAAGTATTCAATCATAAATAAGATAAATCTTGCTTTACCTGGCACCGTTGCTAGGGGGCCGACGATGTCCATCCCCCATTTCATGAATGGCCACAGGGATAGAACTAAATGGAGTTGTAATCTACGCTGGCGGATCATTGGTGTGAACCTTTGACATTTCTCACACTTTCCAACAAACTATTTTTTATCTTTCTCCGTGATATCCAAGTAGTACCCCGCTCTAACCACCTTTCGAACCAAAGAATTGACACCAGAATGATTCCCGCAAGTACCTTCGTGGATTTCTCGTAGCACATAATCACTGTCCCCCGGTCCCAAGCATACTGCTAGTGGTCTGTCGAAGGTCCTCCTATACAATGTTCCATCCTCATCGACTGAAAATTGGGCTGCTTTGGCTCGGAGGGCCCTCGATTCTTTTGGGTCCGTGGGGAGCTTCCCATGTTTCATGTACTCGACGTACTTATTCCTCCAATCCCATGTTAGACTTGTCAAGTTAATTTCTGCATGACCCTCTTCGATCACTGACCTCGATAGTTGTACGTCAGTACCCGGGACTATGTCATCTTCTTCAATAGACGACCCCAAGTTTGCGAGTGCATCAGCCTCAGTATTTTGTTCTTGAGGTACATGAACTAGGGTCAAGTCTTTGAAGCAACGCAATTTCACTTGAAGCTTGTCTAAGTACCTTTGCATCATATCTTCTCGAACCTTGAAACTTCCATTCACTTGGTTTACTACCAAAAGAGAATCACATTTTGCTTCGATGACCTCTGCTCCCAGGGCTTTGGCTAGTTCGAGACCTACAATCATGGCCTCATACTCGGCCTCATTGTTACTCAATCTAAATTTGTATAGATTTTCTAATGATGTTTCCCGTAGGCAGTTTTAGAACTATACCGAGCTCGGACCCTTTCACATTCGAGGCATCATCAGTGAAGAGGGTCCATACCCCCGATGATGTACCCGTTTTTAACAAGAGTCCCTTTTCTACTTCGGGCACGAGGGAAGGCGTAAAATCAGCCACGAAGACCGCCAGAATTTGAGACATGATATTTGTTCGGGGTTGATACTTAATATCATACCCTCCGATTTCAATGTCCTATTTAGCCAATCGGCCTAATAACTCAGGCTTATGCAAAATGTTTCGAAGTGGATATGTAGTTAATACACATATATGAGGACATTGAAAATATGGTTCAACCTCCTAGATGCACTTATTAATGCTAGGGCTAACTTTTCTAAATACGTATACCTTGTTTCAGCATCTCCAAGGATCCGACTTACATAATAGATAGGAAATTGCGTACCTTGCTCTTCTCGAACAAACACGCCACTTACCGCTACCTCGGACACAACTAAATATAAATAGAGCGTTTCATCCTCCTTTGGTGTATGAAGCAAGGGTAGGCTTGAAAGATACCGTTTTATTTCTTC
The DNA here is from genome assembly GCA_005239525.1 of Nicotiana knightiana. NCBI lineage: Eukaryota > Viridiplantae > Streptophyta > Magnoliopsida > Solanales > Solanaceae > Nicotiana > Nicotiana knightiana. The sequence continues at coordinate 137,449 of ML396912.1, read as the reverse complement.
CAAGTCTTGTTGACACTCTAGGGTCCATGCGAAGTTATTTTTCATCTTAAGTAGAGAGAAGAAATGATGGCTCCGATCTGAAGACCTCGAGATGAATCGGCCTAAGGAAGCTATCTTCCTGGTCAGCTGTTGCATGGATTTCACATTGTTTGCTATGGTGATCTCCTTGATGGCTTTGATTTTGTCAGGGTTGATCTCGATTCCCTGTTTGACACCATGAAGCCCAAAATTTGCCCGAGCCGACTCCAAAAGCGCATTTCTCGGGGTTGAGCTTCATTTTGTATCATCTTAGGATATCAAACATTTTTTGAAAATGAGTCAAATGGTCCTCTGCGCGCAGGGACTTAACTAGCATGTCATCAATGTAAACTTCCATAGATTTGCCTATATGATGTTCGAACATCTTATTAACTAGGCATTGATATGTTGTTCCCGCATTTTTTAGCCGGAAGGGCATTACATTATAGCAATATGTGCCATATTTCATGATAAACGAAGTCTTTTCCTGGTCCTCCGGGTTTATTTGAATTTGATTATACCCTGAGTAGGCATCGAGAAAAGTAAGGATATCGTGGTTGGCCGTGGCATCGATCAATCAATCGATGTTGGGTAGTGGGAAGGAATATTTAGTGCATGCTTTGTTCAAATCATTGTAGTCTACATACAGTCTAAGTTTATTCCCTTTTTTGGGAACTACCGCTACGTTAGCTAGCCATTCGGGGTATTTAACTTCCCTCATGGATCCTATTTTGAGGATTTTGGTTACCTTATATTTGATGAATGTGTGTTTTAGCTCGGATTGAGGTCTCCTTTTTTGTTTCACCGGTTTGAACCTAGGGTCGACACTTAGTCGATGGGTGGTTATCTTAGGTGGGATCCCTGCCATATATAAGTGCGACCAAGCGAATCAATCAATATTATCAAAAATAAATTAAATGAGTTTTTTCCTGAGTTTGGGGGTTAATCCCATTCCCAGGTATACCTTTCATTCCGGAAGATGCTCGATCAATTGCTCGAGATCTTCGACTGTGGACTTTGTTGCATCTGATTCTTAGGGGGGAGCGAAGGCTCGAGGGGTGAGGAAATCTTCTTCTTCACCCTTGACCACCTGTTCATCGGGCTCCTGTCCCTCGGGCTCAACCGAGGGTATGGGCTGTGATTCCTATTTGGCTACCTATTTGTCCTTTGACTTCTCCGAGGTAGATGGTGTCGATACCGGTGTCAAGTCCTGCACTGCGAACATATCCTTAGTTGTATGCTGCTCTCCGTATATTATTTTCACGCCATCCTTTGTTGGAAACTTCATCATTTGATGAAGAGTTGATGGCACTACCCTCATGCTATGGATCCATGGCCTTCCAAGTAGAGCATTATACGTGATGTCACCTTCGATGACATGAAACTTGGTGTCTTGTATGGTTCCGGCCACGTTGACTGGGAGGATGATTTCCCACTTTGTTGTTTCAATTACCATGTTGAATCCATTCAGGACTCAAGAGGCGGGTATGATTTGGTCGAGCAGCCCGAGCTTCTCCACGACCCTCGACCTGATTATATTTGCCGAACTACCTGGATCCACTATCACATGTTTAACTTGAAATTTATTTAAAAGGATAGGAATTACCAGTGCATCATTGTGAGACTGAGATATAGCCTCGATGTCTTCTTTGCTGAATGTGAGAGTGTCCTCGGGTATTAGTCCCGAGTCTGCTTTTCCCTTGTGATAGATTCTTTGGTTCGCTTGAATATGGGTCCCTGTGGGATGTTGACTCCGCCGATGATTATGTAAATGACATGTTGGGGTTCTTCCGGTTAATTCTTTATGTTTGCATCCCTTTCTCTGAAATGATTCTTGGCTCGGTCGCTGAGAAACTCTAGAAGGTGCCACTTGTTGAACAATCGGGCTGCCTCCTCTCTGAGCTGCCTGCAGTCCTCGGTCCTATGACCATGAGTACCATGATACTTTCACCTGACGTTGGGGTTCCTTTGGGAAGGATCGGTCTGTATGCTCTTGGGCCATCTAGTGTCTCTAATCTTGTTGATGGCTGATACGATCTCTAAGGCATTGATGTTGAAGTTATATTCTTATAATTGGGGTGTCTCCATCGGTCCCCTATGTCTGTTAAACCCTGTCTTGCTCATTAGTCCCCGCGAACTTTTGCCTCGATCTACTCGTCGATAGTTTCGAGGTATGTTACGCCACGAAGTGTTTCTTTGGTCCTCGATATACGGCTGATACCTTTCCTTGTTCAGCCTTGGCTCCCTTTCAACATTTCTTGATTCTTTTGCTAGTAGCCTGCTTAGATAAACTGGGCCCGAGGGGGCTCCCAACTGGTCATTCTCTACCCTAATTTTTGATTGATACCTATTGTGCACATCCGCCCAAGTTACGGCGGGATACTCGATCAAGTTCTGTTTCAGCTTCCTAGAAGTTATTAAGCTTCGTTCATTCAGCCCCTGAGTGTAGGCCTGTACATCCCAGTCATCAGAGACTGGTGGTAACTCCATTTGCTCCATTTGGAAATGGGAGATGAACTCCCTCAACATCTCGTTCTCTCTTTTCTTGATTTTGAATACATCGGACATCCACGTTGCAACCTTTATGGCACCAGCATGTGCCTTTACAAATGAGTCTGCCAACATGGCAAACGAATCTATTGAGTTTGGGGGTAGGTTATGGTACCACATCATGTCTCCTTTGGACAATGTTTCTCCAAACTTCTTTAATAGAACTGACTCGATCTCGTCGTCCTTCAAATCATTCCCTTTTATACCAAAACTATATGTGGTGATGTACTCGTTGGGAATCTGTGGTCCCGTTGTATTTTGGGATGTCAGGCATCCTGAACTTCTTCGGAATGGGTTTCGGGGCCGCAGTCGGTGGGAATGGTTTTTGCATGAAATTCTTCGAATCCAGTGCCTTCAAGACCAGAGGTGCTCTCAGGATACGGTCGACCCTCGAGTTGTATGTTTCTACCTTCTGATCGTTGTCTTCAATCATATTTTCTCCTGTCTCGATCCTCTTAGTGGGTTTCTCCATCATCCTCATGATGGTGGGGTCCGTTCCTGACCCATTATTGCCTGATCCTTCTGGGGTTGGCTCAACTCGAGGAGCTATTTCTGGTCCTGCTATGCTCGGAGTCTTTTGTTGTCTCTATAACTGAGCGATAGCAACTTGTTGTGCTTGCAACTTCTCGAAAATTAATTGTAGACTAACTTCTCTTTCTTCTCGAGCATGTGTCTTTTGTGCGTCAGGTTGGTCCCCTCCGTGAAAACTTCCTTCAATATCAGTACCCAAATCGACATACAAAGCAATGTGTGAGACTACGTCGACAGGGTTTGGTGCTGGTGCTACCCCAGGGATTAGCGGTGGCACACCGACCCCTGAAGTTGTTGCATTGTTTCTCCATGGAACCCGAGACCGTCGTTTCCATGTGTGTGTGCTGAGTTAGACATATTTTAACCTGAAATCTAAGAATCTTTGGACAAGAAAAAATATGAAGATTAACGTGTGTTATCAAAAACCTAGCACCAAAATAATCACTATTTTCTTTATCCCCACGGTGGGTGCCAAACTGTTTACCTCGAAAATTGGTGTTAACAGTAATATTTTGATTTGTGGTTCTAAAAATATGTAATTTATTTCAATACTAGTAAATAAGAAAGAAAAACTAGGTGTAAATAAGAAGAATATAATAACCAAACCAGTGTTGTCAAAGGAACGGGGGCCTTGAGCTCGATAGCCTCGGGGTCTCGAGGTCAGTTAGTAGCAATAAAGTTGTCACGACCCAAACCCAAGGGCTGCGACGGGCACCCGGTACTTTACTCAACCGAGTACCAACATAACATATCTTTCTTATAGTACTATCATGGGTAAATGTGCCAAATGGGTCATTATGACATAACCGAAATAAAACATAAGGAAATTCTAGACATAGGACGACCTAACATGATATAGAAACTTATACATGTGACGTTCGGGCCTATAAGATTGACATGATCACTCGTACACTGAACATAGGCTGACAAGGCCATGCAATCTTTTACGTACATAACATATGTCTACAAGCCTCTAAGAGTACATACACATCATAAGACCGGGACAGGGCCCCGACGTACCGTTCAATACATGTCTAAATCATACAGACCTAATGAGCAACTCCAGAGCAAGTGGAGTGCAGCAACACCTTCCGCTGAGCTGGTAGCCTACTAAGAGGATTCTCAACCTATCTATCGGGACCTGCGGGCATGAAACGCAGCGTCCCCAGGAAAAAGGGATGTCAATACGAATAAAATACTAAGTATGTAAGGCAGAAAATATAAATAAGAACATAAATGTAAAGAGAGATGTAGGAGATACAACATGTAGCATTTGAGTGCCTCTAAGAGTTAGTAACATGAAATTTGTGATACATATATATACATAATCTTTTAAACACATCTGCCTCTGTGACCATCATCATCATCATATCGTACCCGGCCTCAAAGAAGACTCGGTAAAAACATACCCGGCCACGTGGAGCTCGGTAAACCCAACTGATCAATGGTTGCACAATAGGTGTCGTACCCGGCCGATTATAGCGCGGCTCGATAGAGTAAAATAGATATTATGTATAATGCATGATGAACTCATGGAATCACCCTCTAAACCTTTCGGAGTGACGTAAGGCAGTTGCACCTTCGATTAACATTATGGACATCATACCATCAATATGAACTTCACATCAAGGATCACACGTACTTTCTTAGAATAACTTTTTAAGGAAGGAACAACATGGACAACCTTAGTTTCTAGGAGTAGATTCATTATGAAATAGTGTATCGTTAACGTTCGTTTCACTTTAGATCATGCCAAAAGAATGAAGGAAGAGCCTTAACTTAGCCTAACTCCATTGAGTCCTTAATACCTTCCAAGAAATTCTTCAAAAACTCAACTCAATCTACCACAACATGAGGAGACTCAAAATTAGTGATGGGTAAAGGCTAAGTCTGTAACTTAAGCTAGTAGCTCGTTTATGTAAATTTTGGCAGCATCTCCCCTATGACAAGGCCCTCCTCCAATACTATATACCAACAACACCAAGTACAAAACAATAACAACATGTATGAATTATCTCCCAACCTTATCCCCACCAAAATATATCACAAAACAACCCATACACTCTAATCACTTCATACATAAATCAACAACAAAAGTAGTGTCAAACAACCTTTAAAATGTAACGACGAACGACCAGCCAACCACCCTGGCATTATGTGGTGTTTTCTCCACACCCTTTCTCCTCCCAAACTCCATGAATACAGTAGAAAAAGAGGCAAGCCAAAAGCAACACCAAACAGCTCACAAAACAGTCCCACGAGTTCAGCAACTCAAAATTGATTTTTCAATTTACAACAACACGTTTCGACCTGTCTTTTCTTTCAAATTGAGAAACACAACCAACAACACATAATTAAGCCTCTCATACAATAAACCAGATATGAATTCAGCTTCAAAATAATTTTACAACCAGCCAACAATGACGCAACAACAAACAACATACCACTCTTTCGAAACACGCTAGATCTAGTCTTTGCGATCGAGTTACAACTCGTACAAGCCTAGATAATGGAAGGAGAAGAATAAATTTACATTGTACAGAGTAGAAGCCATGAAACCTAGCCCTTATTCATCAAAAATCAGTCCCCCAACGCAGCTACATGAAGGAGAAATAGGAACTAGCAAGCTGTACGGGCTTTTCGGCACTAGAATCATATTGTAACACCTAAAATAATGAACGGTTTAATCCGTTGAAAACTCTCTACTCAAATATCTCTCTACTCAATTATTGTATCAATGAACGGTTTAATCCGTTGAAAACTAAACTCGTATATCCTTAATTTGGTAGGTAGATCATCTCGTAACTCTAAGTACATTTGTATAAATGCTCAGCTATATTTGACCTAATTTTCAGCATATTTGTGAATGTAACTTGTGATGATCTTTGCCAACTTTTGTTCCACAACTCGCTTGCTTTCAAAACGTAGCACACGACAATCATACGACAAAAATAAATCGTAGCATAATCTCCTTATCATGTAACGAACCATAGTCTCACCCTAAAGTACATGTTATAATATTCCAAACTCGTCGACTTTCGACAAAATTTATTTTCTTCAATAGGTTTAGCTTCTAAGCTTTCTAAACCTCTTGGTACTCGTTATTCATGATCTTAAATATTTTTAACCTCCAAGGTAAGTGTATTAGTAAAAATGAGCTTCACACGTGTAATACTTATGATGACTCTGCAATCTATGTGGAGCAATAATAACATCACAACTGGACGAGAATTTATGAAGAGGTACGAGATAAAGAGGAACGGAAAAGCATATCCACGGGGTAATCAGATATGGGAATCTCAACCTAATTGAGAAGGCGAAGAGACACGGTCAGAATCAATCAAGACAGAATAAAGGGCAGATTCAGGGATCTTCAATTAATGAGCCAAAACGTTACATAATCTTCACGCAACAATTACGATTAATCATTGTAACATTACATTAATTCCATTATTAGCCATTAATGCTCAATCGCTGAAAAGAGTAGACGTTATGTTAAGAAATTCCCTATAAAAGGGAGTAAAATATAACTTCTAAGGACACGTTCGAACCACTATTGAAATATACTTACTTTTTACGCATCTTTTTTCTTTCTTTTTACGAATTTACTTATAATTATTAGCATATTCTTTGGTTATCAGACACTTGTGTTCTTCTTAAAATAACTTTGGCAGAGAATCTAATTCTTTGGTTAAACAAATTGGTTCCATTACCGGGAATCTGATAATCTCTATTTTTCTCAAACAACATTCTGTAAATTATGTTGAACTCCACCGACAAAAACCAACAAAGGGCTGGAACTCCAGTTCCATCACCTTCAGATTCCCCACGAGGCTCAAGGGAACATTCCCCAGAGAGATCTACGACTCAAAATAATAATCACAATGGAAATGAACAAACAGGAGAACAAGATCCTGTAAAACAAATGGTTGGTGAATATGTGACTCAAGCCATACAAGCTTTCAAGAGGGGACTGCCAGCTGCATCACCTACACCTCCTCCTAACAACACCGCAATTGTGGAAAATCCACAATCCGGACTAGCAAACTCAGGAAGTAGACGCACTCAAAATGATTCCCTCAAAGCACAACCAGGTATGTCTAGTAATCCAGAATTACAGTCTGTATTACTAACCTTGCAGCAACAGGTGAAGGAACAAAACAACCGGATCAAGCAAATTCCTAAAGTACCACATGTTATCAAAGGCATTGACGTTGATAAATATTCTCAACAACCTTTGATGCCAAATGCAGCACCCTTGCCTATCCCCAAGAAATTCAAAATGCCTGATATTCCCAAGTACGACGAGACAACTGATCCACGTGATCATGTAATTTCTTTTACCACAGGAGTAAAATGCAACGATCTGACTAAACAAGAAATTGAATCAGTACTAGTCAATAAGTTCGGAGAGACCCTCACCAAAGGAGCACTAACATGGTATTCTCTTCTGCCCAAAAACTCAATTGACTCTTTTGCTGAGCTTGCAGATTCTTTTATAAAAGCACATTCCGCTGCACAAATAGTCAAAAAAAATATGGAAGACATATTCAAGATAAAACAAGGAGACGCAGAGTTGCTCCGGGAATTTGTAGACAGATTTCAACGAGAAAGAATGCTGCTACCAAGGGTACCTGACAATTGTGCAGCAATGGCGTTTGCAAGAAACTTAAATGACAGAAGCTCAGAAGCCACGAGAAGACTCAAGGAAAGATTGAGAGAAATCCCAGCAACGACATGGAATGATGTCGATAACAGGTACATCACCAAGATACGAATAGAAGAAGACACCATTGCAAAAGATGAAGATCGAGCCAGTTCTAGACACTCCGAACTAGAAAGGAGAACAGGTAAGGACAGGTACGATCCGTATATGGGACCTTCAGGACGAGAAACTCATTCCAGGTTTGAAAACACACGGTCGGAATATAGACCGTAAAATAGAGATACAAACTCATCCTCCTCAAGATCTAGAATAGATCGGGAGGAACGGAACAGAGGTAATGCAAGAGTCAGAGAGTACAACTCCAATGTAAGTACTTCTGAATTTAATTACTGTACTGAGAAACATGGGAGATAAAGTTTGATGGCCGCAAGAAATGAGATCGAATCTAAACACAAGGAATCTAGACTTCTTGTGCAAATTCCATAACGATCATGGACACAGAACATCAGATTGCAGATTGTTGCAAGGTGAGGTAGAAAAATTATTAAAACAGGGCTATCTAACAAAATTATTTAGTGAAAAAGGCAAACAGGCATATATGAAGAACAGGCAAGAGCCCCCGAAACCACCATCTCCAAAAAGAACAGTAAATATGATACAAGGAGGTGAAGATATGGAAAGAAGACAATATAACGTTCGACAATGAAGATGGCAACGGATTGCTACTTTCTCATGACGACGCTCTGGTAATATCTCTACTCATACATGACACTAATGTAAAAGGAGTGTTGATTGATCCAGGTAGCTCAGTCAACATCATTTTGTTGAGAGTTGAGGAAGAAATGCTAACGAAGGATCGAGTAATCCCAAAAGCACGAGCCTTATATGGGTTTGAAAACTCTACTGTCATAACAAAAGGAGAAATTGAGCTTAGTACCTATGCAGAAAGAGTAATCAAATATACGACATTTCAAGTCATTGACACTGATATGGCTTACAACGTAATCATGGTGAGACCATGGATCCATGACATGGAAGCAATACCATCTAATTTACACCAGGTAATAAAATTCCCTTCCAAATGGGTAATTCAACAGATTCGAGGCGATCAACAGACCACAAGGAATATGAATTCAGTAGTACACTCAAACAAAAAAGAGGCAGTGGAAGAGTCAAAAGACGAGGAAATCGCCCAATTAGGTACGGAAGAAGAAATTGGAACCCAAATAGGTACAGAAGAAGGAAGCCGCGAGAAGGTGAACCAAATCACCACAGAGGCAACATCAACACATACAGACATGGATTCCAGACCCGATGTCATTCAAGAGCCAGAAGAAGACGAGCATATTAAAACAACTATTGAGGAGCTCGAAGCTATCCCATTATTCGAGCAGACGCCTGAGCAAAAAGTTCATATAGGCACGAGGCTAAGCCCCGCAAGAAGAGGCAAGTTAATTGAATATTTAAAAGCTAACTCAGATTGTTTCTCTTGGTCCCATTCACATATGACACGTATAGCTACGGAAGTGATGACTCATAAACTAAATGAAGATCCATCCTTCGTGCCTGTCAAGCAAAAGAAAAGAAAGCAAGGACCATTCATGAACCAAGTGATCGATGAAGAGGTACAAAAACTTTTGAAAATTAGTTAAATACGTGAGGTAAAATATCCTAATTGGTTAGCTAATACTGTAGTGGTACCCAAAAAGAATGGAAAATGGAGAGTATGCGTAGATTACATAGATTTGAATAAAGCATGCCCCGAAGACTCCTTTCCATTACCACACATAGATCAAATGATTGATGCCACTGCAAGTCATGAATTGGTGAGCTTTCGAGATGCATATTCTGGTTATAATCAGATAAAAATGGATTCCTCAGATGAGGAAAAAACTTCCTTTACTACAAAAAAGGGGACTTATTGTTACAAAGTCATGCCTTTTGGCCTGAAAAATGTTGTAGCCACATATCAAAGGCTACTGACCAAGATGTTCCAGGAACATCTAGAAAAAATTTTGGAAGTATACATTGATGACATGTTGGTAAAATCAACTCAAGCGGAAGATCATTTCCATCATCTTTCAATCACCTTCGAAATCCTGCCCAGGTATAACATGAAACTAAATCCAGAAAAATGCATTTTTGGCATTGAATAAGGTAAGTTTTTGGGTTTCCTTGTATCAAATAGGGGTATAGAAGTAAACCCCGCTCAGATTAAAGCTATTGATGAAATACCTGATATACGTACGAGCAACAAATAAGTTAAAAAACTAACAGGAAGAATTGCAGCCTTAGGAAGATTTATCTCCAGGTCATCGGAGAAGAGTTAAATTCTTTTCAGTTCTAAAAAGGTAGAATCAGTTCGAATGGACTGAAGAATGCCAACAGGCTCTCAAATATCTGAAGGCCTATCTATCAAAACCCCCGCTGCTGTCTAAACCAAACAAGGGGAGAGGCTGTATGTCTATCTTGTCGTAGCAGAAATTGCCGCAAGTGCAGTACTGGTAAGAAAAGACAGAGGTAAACAATCTCTGATTTATTATGTAAGAAACTCTTTATGAGATAATGAAACTAGATATCCTCGTCTAGAAAAATTAGCCTTAGCTTTAATCATGGCAGCTAGAAAGTTGAGACCATACTTTCAATTTCACCCAATCACTGTTGTGACCTCGTATCCACTAAGAAATATTTTGCATAAACAAGAGTTATCAGGGAGATTATCTAAATGGGCAATAGAATTAAGCGAACATGACATAATGTATCATCCTAGGACTGCAATAAAGTCTCAGATTTTAGCTGATTTCATCGTTGATTTTAATACTAGCATAATCCTTGAAGTGGAAAAAGAGTTACAACTCTTCAACGGGACTAATCCAGAAATTTGCACCCTATTTACTGACGGCTCTTCTAACATAAAATGAGCCATCTTGGGAATTGTTTTAATATCACCTGCGGGTGATAAGATACGAAAAGCCATTAAATGTTATCCCATAACTAACAATGAAGGAGAGTACGAAGTTGTCATTGCATGGTTTGAACTGGCACGAGAACTCTCAATTGAGCAAATCGTGATAAAAAATGACTCTCAACTAGTGGTAATCCAGATGCAGGGGACTTATACCGCAAGAGAGGCTCAGATGCAACAATATCTGGAAAAGGCACGAGACCTAGCAAGGCAATTCCAGTCATGGAAAGTTACGCAAAAAACCCAGAGAGCAAAATGCAGAAGCGGATGCATTAGCTAACCTCGCAGTAGTTGCCAATGTAACAAATAAAGAAAATGCAATTGTCATACACCTATTTCATTCAACAATCGACCGGGACAAAAATGAGGTAACATTTAACAATTTAACCTGTATTGGAGAAACGAAATGGTAAACCTTTTGCAGAACGGCACCGTGCCTGAAGATAGAAAAGCGGCTCAAGCACTTCGCCGGAAAGTTGTGCGGTACTTCCTAGTTCGTGAAACTTTATACCGTAAAATATTTGGAGGTCCCCTAGCAAAGTGCCTTGGACCCAATCAAAAGGAGTACGTGATGAAGGAAGTACACGAAGGACACTGTGGAAACCATGCAGGAGCAAGATCCTTATTCAAAACCCTAATCAGAGCAGGGTATTATTGGCCTAAAATGGAGGAAGATGTTGAGAGCTTCGTAGCTAAATGGGAGAAATGTCAGCGATATGCCAACAATATGCACCGGCCAACAGAATTACTCCACCTAGTGGTGTCACCATGGCGATTCGTGAAATGGGGCATGGATATAGTGGGACCCCTTCCCCCAGCTAAAGGAAAGGTACGATTCTTACTCGTATTAACTGATTATTTCACAAAATGGGCGGAAGCAGACACTTTTAAATAGGTGCGAGATAAAGAAGTGAAAAGCTTCATATGGAGACACATAATATGCCGCTTTGGAATACCAAAGGAGATCGTATGTGACAATGGCCCACAATTCATAGGCTCACAAATCACAGAATTTTTCAAAAGCTGGAACCAAACAAAGTCATTGTCAACAACTTAAAGAAACGGTTGGAAAAAGCCAAGGTAAACTAACCTGACGAGCTACCAGCAGTATTATGGGCTTACAGAACTACTGCAAAAGTAGCCACGGGAAAAACTCCATTCGCGCTTGTCTACAATTCAGAAGCATTAATACCAATGGAAATCGGCGAACCAAGCACGAGATTGACAATGAAAACGGAACAAACAAACAACGACGAGTTAAGGACAAATCTGGATTTGCTCGAGCAAAGAAGAGAAGCTACATTAATACGTATGGTAGCCCAAAAACAAATTATAGAGCGATATTACAACAAAAAAGCTCACCTCAGATATTTCAAAATTGGGGACTTCGTTTTTAAAAAGTCTTCCCATCAACAAAGGAAGCTGGTGCAGGAAAGCTAAATCCAAACTGGGAAGGGCCCTATAAAGTCCATGGCATTGCTGGAAAAGGCGCTTACGAGCTGGAAACTATGGACGGTAGAATCTTACCAACCAGTCGGAATGCTGTTCATTTGAAGAAGTATTACTTCTGAAGTAAAGGGAATACCCCCGGTCAGGTATCATTACGTTTGATTTTACTTTTTACAGTTAAAGTTATACTAACCATTTTAGATGATAGGCAAAAAGCTACCCATCACTAGATGATGATATTAGACCTGCATAGACACGAGGAAGTAACTGAATTCCCGGTCTAGGGTTACAACTTTCTGACGGACATTTTTAAAGGGTTAAGCAGTCATCATCTAAACTATATACATTCGAATCCCGTATGTTTTTCCTTTTCAGGAAAAGGACCACAAGGAAGGAATAGTCAAGTGCTCAAGATTTCATTCTTCAAAGCTCAAATACTTGGGGGACTATACAGTATGAAGGGAAAGAAGAAGCAAAGAAGACTATCAAAAAGTCAAAGCACAAGCCTGAAGATCCATCTTCCCAACAAGTCAAGTACTATGAGCAAAATCAAAGAGCCAAAGACAAAAAACACAAAGCCTGATTCAAAAACCTTCAAAAAAAACATATTCGTAAATGTAAACGAATGTTTAGGTTAAGGGCAGAATATTAGATACGGATAAAAATGCACATCCTTGTACTTATTCAAAAATTGTTGTAAATAAAAAGAGTTACGGATGAGAAAAGCATTATCCTTGTATTTATTCAAAAACTATTGTAAACAAAAACAGTTACGGGTAAAAATGCATACCCGTATATTTATTCAAATAACTGTTATAAATGAAAACAATTATACCCTTGTATTAATTCGAAAAAGCTGTTACAAAAGAAAAACAGTTACGAATACAAGTTTATACCAAATTTGTTTGAGGAAAAACAGTTGCAAAGGAGTTATGGACGATACACAAACACATGTAAAATATTGTGAAAGTTTAAAACAATACAAAGACTTTCTTAAAAACATTGTCAAAGAAAAACATGTGAAATTTCTATCTCTCTTTTGTACATTTACACCATTATGAATTTGAGACGTCTTCTTCATTAAGTTTCGATAAAAAAAAAGGCCCTCTTTTATAAATCGTGCCTATTATGAAAAGGTAGCAAAGTCAAAAACTCAGAGGTAAACCAAAAACCTCAAAAAGAAAGCATGCAAAGATTTAAGAGTGAAAACAAAAATTCAAAGGACTCGAAAGTCATGCCGATATTACTATTAATATATAGTGGAAAAAAACTAAGTATTAACTTAGTCTAAGCCTAATTTTTTTATACAAACGTTTCCCCTAAGTTGTCAGTTGGGTACTTACAAAGGACCGAACATTACCCCCAATGGGACCGAGGGTAACCACCAATTGTTGAAAATAAAAAAAAAAACCAAGTTCCTTAAACTTTTTCACTAGATGGGAGTTTTCTTCACTTGCAGGAGGAGCGGCTTGAGATGGCGAGACACGAGTAGCAGGGACCTCATCCTCAGGTGAAAAGAAATTCTGACTTTGCTGAGACTTCTCAATCGTCTCTCTGGTTTTAGCAATTTCGTCTTCAAAGTCAAAACACTCTTGGCCCATTTCCATCAATGTGTCAAGACGAGCATTCAAATAAGCCCATCTAACATCGACGGTTGCTTTGTCTTCAAGAGCCTCGTAGTCTTTCTTCCATTGTTCAGCTTCAGCTCTTAGCTCATCTTTTTCTGCCACGGCAGCATCATGAGAGGCTTGTAAAGGAGCGATGGATCTATGAGACCCCATGTGTTTTTTTCTCTCTTCTCTTATGTAATATACGTAATGTGGCGTGGTTATATAAGGTATATATGATTGGGTATAGCACATTTAGAGAATATGACTGAAAATGTGTGGTAATATCAAGGAACAAAACTAAATCTTTAGGTCAAAGGAATCCCTTAAACAAAGGTTCGTGGTTAAAGAAATGACTCGGGTAGCACCCGCGCGTTCGAAAGGTTTAAGTTAACTTGCACCTGTGGGATAAGAGTAAGAGTGTCTAACATGCTAAGAATAACATTTTATGAGGTATTATAATATCACACTGGTCACATGTTAATTTTTGGAGTCAAGCAAGTTGCGAAATAAAGGTCGGCAAAAGTTATCGTAAATTTCTCTAATAAATTTTCTAAACTTTGGGTCAAATATATCAGATCATTTCTCCCAATATATAACGAGTTATGGGACCCACAACCTACCGAATCGAAGGTTTACGAGTCTAGTTTGCAACCAAAAACACCTCACATCAAACCAACATCGGAGTAAGAAGTTAGGACTGTTTTACCAAGGACTTTCCGGGCTGAAACCGGGTCGCGAACCGGGTAGGGTCAAACAAGTAGTATAAGTCGAAAATCCGACTTTTAAGACCCCAAAAAATTTCATCTTCGTCCCAAAATAGTGAGAAAGCTGAAGATAGGGTTCCATTGTGTTCTTGAGTGATTAAGGTGCGTTTTTAACAATTTCTATCGTTAAAGTTTGCCCCTGTGCCTAGAAACGCAATCTCTACGCTTTGCAATCATTTTCCCCTTCTATTAGCTGTGTTTGGAGCTATTTTTGAAAGATAGGAATTTTTTGTTCTTGCTGGTTCTTCAAGATTTATACTTGGTTTGCCAAGGTAATCATCTTCGGACTCTTTTATGATCGTTTTTACAAAGTTCTACGGACGTTTCGTCAAGTTAGAGTCATATGGAAAATCTGCCGATTTAAACTCAATTATGAACTGTTTATAGGTGCATATAAGTTGCATATATATAGTTTTTGTGAAGCTTAGTACGTAAGGAACAACGTTCGTGAAGGAACTACCGGCATTCGGACGTTCATTGGAAAGGTATGTTAAGGGTAAGCTCCGTCCTTCCTTTTAGCACGAATTCTGGGAAATTCCTAAGACGCCAAATGTGGTATTTTACTATTCTATTGCTAGGAAGACCTTCTGAGAAAGGCATTGCAATCGTAGCTGAAGTATTTTCATGATGCTATTAGGTTGATATTCCATTTGTTCGGTTAAATAGGTTATTCGACATCTATATATATATCATTTTGTCGGCTTTCTTAACTATGTGTCCACATATATGAATTCTTATTCGTATTTGGGTTGTGTGACTTAAAAATAAAGGGGTTTAGTATTTGCGATCAGTCCTTCTTCCCTGTTAAAGTGTATTTTAAAATATGTAAAGTGATATGTCGATTTTCAAAAATCTCAAATATAATTTTTATGTTTAAACTACTAGAACACTTGATATTTTTGAAATACTTTCTTTTACTAATTATCAAGAAATCAGGTATAATGGCTAAGTGAAGCACCTTAAGATTTTTATGAAAACCTTCAGAGTTAAGTTATCTTTCTAAAAGTCGAGTTAAGTTTTCAAGCTTATAAAAAAGAAACGTATAAGGTTCCACGAGATAGTTGTATGCGATACGAAGGTGATTATGAGATTATTAGAATAAGAGTACCAAAGAGACAATATTTTCTAAGTTCTTCTTATGGCCTATTATGTGCATTCAAAGTTCATATCATACATGGCATATTATGCATGGACTTCAAGCTATAATCGGAGGTAAGGGGCATATTTTCCCGAAAGACTATATATATTGTACAGATGGTCACAGGTTGGCAATATGATACCGATTAACTACCGGGAGAGACCGTCATTACTAGCATTTGGTTGGGTATGTCATGCATTTGCATCAATATATATGTATTCACGACATACGATTACACGAGCATACCATGCATATTTGATCACTATGAGGTCGGATGTCGGCCATGGAGGCTATTAGAGTTTCAGCGTCAGGTGGTATCTCTATTACCCTTTTTACATCAGCTATGTGTGATTCTACTTTCTGCCTTACATACCAGTACATTTTTATTTGTAGTGATGTCCCGTTGCCTGGGGACACTGCATTTTTGTTTCGTGCGTGCAGGTCTAGGTAGGGAATCTGATCGACCACTCCGCTAGGATTTCGGGGTTCAGCTGTGAGTTGGTAAGCTCCACCTCTTCCTGGTGCTTTGATAGGATGGTTACTTTTGTTGTACAGTTTGGGTATAGTCGGGGCCTTGTCTCGACAGCACTTGTGACACTCTTAAAGACTATTGTGGACACAGTATTTTGGGTTCTTTTTGCAGTTTTCAGTCTCCAGCCCATAGGTTTGGCATGTATATATATATATATATATATATATATATATATGTGTGTGTGTGTGTGTGTGTGTGTGTGTAAGCATGTATGTCTTCAGTCATGGCCTCGTCGGCCAGCTAGTACTTTATTATTTTGTCTTGTCTACCTTTGTTTATATGGCTTACTGTTATTCAGGTCATGACCTTAACGGTCCAGGCTTAGTATTTCAGATCTGCCCGATCTGTTGGGCCCCCGGTTTAGTTAGCTAGTATGTTTAGTGGATAACTCGATTGAATACAGTATTGAGTGCCAGTCGCGCCTCCCCTAGTTTGGGGCGTGACAAACTTGGTATCAGAGCAGGTCGTATCCCAGGGAGTCCACAAGCCGTCTCTTGCAGAGTCTTGCTTATGGGTGTGTTGTGCACCACACTTATAATCAGGACGCTATGAGGCATTTAGGAATGGTTACGTTTCTTTCAATTCATAGATCGTGCTATAGAGCGAAGTTATAAGAACATATGAAATGTAAATCGTGCTTTCTGTTTATTATCTAACAGGCTACCTACGCTCAGGAGATGGCACAGCGAGAGGTAGGTATGGATCCGGGAGAAAGTACCAATCGTTTCCCACCAGGTCAGAGGGATAGATTTCCCTTAGAGGCACACAATGAGTCTCCAGTACCCCTAGTTTCAGCTTCCCCAGCACTTGTTGGAGCTCAGGGAGATGCAATACCCCCAGCCTCACCAGTTCCATTGGTATCTGAGGTAGCTAGACACAGGACCTCCAGCACCTGTTGTTCCCCCATCAGAGACTAGGGAGCAGGGGATGAGGGAGGAAGTTCAGTTGCTGACTAGGATGGTTTCTATTCATGAGCAACAACTAGAGTCAGGGGCAGATGCCCGGAGAGATCGGACAGGAAGCTCGACGGTACGAGAGTTTCTTCACTTGGCCCCTCCATTATTTACATGATCGAGTTCCACTGAGGATCCCCAGGACTTTATAGATCATATATATAGAGTATTGAGGGTGATGCATGCCTCCGTCACCGAGGCAGTGGAGTTGGCTTCTTTTCGACTACGTGATGTAGCTGTCCTATGGTATGAGGCATGGGAGAGATCTAGAGGACCTGATGCTCCGCCAGCAAAATGGGAGGACTTCTCTGAGGTGTTTTAGACCATTATTTGCTACGGGAGGTTCGGGAGGCCCGTCTTGACCAGTTTCTTAGCCTGAAGCAGAGGGATATGAGTGTGAGGTATTATAACCATAAGTTTAATTCTTTGGCGAGGTATGCACCAGATATCGTACGTACTATGAGAGCTAGAGTTCATCATTATGTGGATGAATTGGGGGATCATCTGATTAGAGACTGTAGGGTAGCATCCCTATTGGATGATGCAGATATTTCCTGCATACAGGATTTCGCTCAGACTACAGAGGACCTTCCCCGTCGGATTCGTGATACTCGTAGGGATAGGGAGCAGAGTAAGAGGGCTCGTACTATGGGGTCTTATAGGGAGCCATAGGGTGATTTTTGGCCCCCACTCCATCGGTATCCACCTCGATCAGCAGGTAGTTTCCCACCACAGATACAGGGCCAGCGGTTTGATCGTTATATTCAGTCAGGATCGGGGCAGAGCTCAGGCCAACCTGAGGGCCGTCGACACGAGCGTTCCACACAGATGAGACAACCTACTCCTCCATGTACTCAGTGCGGTAAGTTGCACACCGTTCAGTGTAGACAGGGTTCGAGTGGATGTTATCATTATGGGAAGATAGGACATATTATTAGCCGGTGCCCGGGGTTAGGCAGAGGTGCACCAGCTCAGCCTTCAGGATCCACAACAGCCTCTTCGCCCTCAGTCCGTGCTCCCCAACCAGGTCCATAGTCTACTCAGGGTCGTGGTAGGGGGAGAAGTGGAGAAAACACCTCAGGTTCTAATGGTGTCCAGAATCGCTTTTATGCACTCACAGGCCGACAGGATTCAGAGGCATCCCCAGATGTTGTCACAGGTATATTGACAATACATTCTCATGCCATTTATGCCTTGATGGATCCCGGCTCTACATTTTCATATATTACTCCATTTATTGTTGGTAAGCTTGACATGAGATTCGAGTTGTTGCCACAATCAGTTGAGGTGTCTACGCCAGTTGGCGACTCTATTGTAGCTAATCATGTCTATCGAGGTTATACAGTGTTAATTAATGACCGTCCAACTTCTGTTGATTTAGTTGAATTGGTTATGCTAGACTTCGATGTCATTATGGGTATGAATTGGTTGGCAGCATGTTATACTCATATTGATTGTCGTGCAAATTTGGTCCGATTTCCTTTTCCTGGTGAGCCTATCCTTGAATGGAAAGGTAATGCAGCCACGCCCAAGGGTAAGTTTATTTCATACCTTAGGGCTCGGAATTATTGCTAAAGGTTGTATATAATATCTGGTTCATGTCAGGGATATAGATAAAGAGTCGGAGACTCTTCAGTCGGTTNACAACTAAAGGACTTGCTCGATAAAGGCTTTATTAGGCCAAGTACATCCCCATGGGGTGCTCCGGTGCTCTTTGTTCGAAAGAAAGATGGCTCCTTGCGGATGTGTATTGACTACAGGCAACTAAATAAAGTCACTATCAAAAATAAGTATCCTCTTCCACGGATTGATGACCTGTTCGACCAGTTACAAGGTGCCAAATGCTTTTTGAAGATCGACTTGTGATCCGGTTATCATCAGCTACGACTTAGGATGAGGTATGGCCATTTTGAATTCCTTGTCATGTCTTTCGGGCTTACAAATGCCCCAGCAGCCTTTATGGATCTTATGAACCGGGTATTTAAACCATTCTTGGATGAATTTGTGATTGTGTTTATTGACGACATCCTTATATATTCATGATCGGAAGCCGAGCATGTAGACCACTTGCAAGCTATATTGCAGACTCTCCAAGACTACAGGTTATATGCTAAATTCTCTAAATGAGAATTTTGGCTAACTTCTATAGCTTTTCTTGGTCATGTTATTACCGGTGATGGTATCAAGGTTTATGGCAAAAAGACTGAAGCTGTGATGACTTGGCCGAGGCCCTTGAATCCGACAGAGGTTCGTAGCTTTTTAGGCTTGGCAGGGTATTACCGAAGGCTTGTAGAGGGATTTTCCTCTATCTTTACACCATTGATGAAACTGACACATAAGGGAGCTAAGTTTCAGTGGACTGAGGCATGTGAACAAAGTTTTCAGGAGCTAAAGAAAAGGCTTACTACATCACCTGTATTGACTCTTCTGGATGGCACCGAGAGTTATGTTGTATATTGTGATGCCTCGAGAATTGGCCTAGGTTGTGTTCTTATGCAGCAAGGTTATCGCGTACGTCTCCAGACAGTTTCGGAAACATAAACAAAACTATTCTACGCACGATCTTGAGTTAGTCGCAGTTGTCTTTGCCCTAAAGATTTGGCGGCATTATCTATATGGGGTTCATATTGATGTTTTCACCGACCACCAGAGCTTTCAGTATTTATATAAACAAAGGGAGTTGGACCTACGACAAAANTATGGGGTTCATATTGATGTTTTCACCGACCACCAGAGCCTTCAGTATTTATTTAAACAGAGAGAGTTGAACCTACGACAAAGAAGATGGCTAGAATTACTAAAGGACTATGATGTTGATATTTTATATCATCCCGGCAAAGCTAATATTGTTGTTGATGCCCTTAGCCGAAAGTCCATGGGCAATCTAAGCCATGTTGAAGATGATAAGGTCAAGATGACCAAATATCTATGCCAACTAGCTAGTTTACAGGTGCGTTTGGTAGACGTAGAGGGTGGACGCATTCTCGTTCAGAATACGGCAAAATCTTCTTTTGTTACTGTAGTGAAAGAGCGACAGCGCGAGTATCCTGAGCTTATAAAACTGAGGGAAAGTATTCCACAGCAGCGACAACACTTATTTGATCTAACTGGAGATGGAGTTCTTAGATACCAAGGCTGCTTATGTGTACCGACAGTCGGAGAGCTCCGTGCCAAGATTCTTTCGAAGGCCCATTATTCTAGATATGCAGTTCACCCCGGAGCGACAAAGATGTATCGGGACCTTCGACAGATCTATTGGTGGAATGGAATGAAAAAAGATATCGCGGAGATGATAGCCCAATGTCCTAACTGCCAGCAAGTTAAAGCCGAACATCAGAGGCCTGGAGGCCTAACTCAGTATATTGAGCTTCCGTTATGGAAATGGGACATGATAAATATGGATTTCATCACTGGTTTGCCTCGCACTCCACGGAGGTATGATTCTATTTGGGTAATTATTGATAGGCTTACAAAATCTGCTAATTTCCTGCCAAGCTTTACATTCACGAGATTGTTCGCCTTCACGGAGTGCTATTATCTATTATCTCTGATCGAGGGGCTCAATTTACAGCACATTTTTGGAAATCTTTTCAGAAGGGTCTAGGCACGCAGGTAAATCTTAGCACCGCTTTTCATCCGCAAACGGATGGACAGGAAGAGCGTACTATTTAGATAGTTGAGGATATGTTACGTGCATGCGTGCTAGATTTTAAAGGAAGTTGGGATGATCATCTACCTCTTATTGAGTTCACTTAGAATAATAGCTTCCAAGCTAGTATTCAGATGGCTCCTTACGAAGCACTATACGGGCGGAAGTGTAGGTCGCCGATCGGTTGGTTCAAGGTTGGGGAAGTNGTACCATTATCTATTATCTCTGATCGAGGGGCTCAATTTACAGCACATTTTTGGAAATCTTTTCAGAAGGGTCTAGGCACGCAGGTAAATCTTAGCACCGCTTTTCATCCGCAAACGGATGGACAGGCAGAGCGTACTATTCAGATAGTTGAGGATATGTTACGTGCCTGCGTGCTAGATTTTAAAGGAAGTTGGGATGATCATCTACCTCTTATTGAGTTCGCTTATAATAATAGCTTCCAAGCTAGTATTCAGATGGCTCCTTACGAAGCACTATACGGGCGGAAGTGTAGGTCGCCGATCGGTTGGTTCGAGGTTGGGGAAGCAGAGTTGCTAGGTCCTAATTTAGTCCAGCAAGCAATGGAAAAGGTAAAACTTATTAGAGACCGGTTGCGTATAACACAAAGTCAGCACAAAGTCGGCAGAAGTCTTATGCAGATGTTTGACGACGAGACTTAGAGTTTGATGTAGAAGATTGGGTTTTCCTGAAAGTATCGCCTATGAAGGGCGTCATGCGATTTGGAAAGAAGGGAAAGCTCAGCCCCAGGTATGTTGGACTGTATAAGATTATTTGGAGGATTGGTAGGGTCGCGTAAGAGCTTGATTTGCCTTCAGAATTTGAAGCAGTCCATACTGTGTTTCATGTATCTATGTTGCGGAAGTGCATTGGAGATCCTTCACGTGTTACGCCCATTGAGGATATTCACATTGTTGAAGACTTATCTTATGCAGAGGTACCAGTAGCTATTTTAGATCGGCAGGTAAGAAAGTTTCGAACTAAAGAAGTGGCTTCCGTTAAAGTGTTATGGTGAAATAACAACATCGAGGAAATGACCTGGGAAGCTGAGGAGGAAATGAGGAAGAAGTACCCCCACCTATTTACGACTTAAGGTGAGTCGCATTTAAATAATTGGCAATTATTTCGTTACAGCAACTTAATTGGATTTTAAATGACTTGAAAGTGCAATTTAAATTTCTTATTGTGTGATAGCTATACGAAACCTAGTAGTTGGAATCTTCATACTTTGATTTATGCTTTGCAAATGTAACAAATATAGCCTCACAAATAATGTATTAGCGGAAAAGAAATGAAACCAAGGAATTGACTTGACCTATTCGCTGACAAATGTTCTTAAGAGGGGGAGACTGTGAGACCTCATGTGTTTTTTTCTCCCTTCTCTTACGTAATATACGTAACGTGGCGTGGTTATATAAGGTATATATGATTGGGTATAGCACATTGAGAGAATAAGACTGAAAATGTGTGGTAATATCAAGGAACAAAACTAAAGCTTTAGGTCAAAGGAATCCCTTAAACAAAGGTTCGTGGTTAAAGAAATTGACTCGGGTAGCACCCCGCGCGTTCGGAAGGTTTAAGTTAACTTGCGCCTGTGGGATAAGACAAGAGTGTCTAATATGATAAGAATAATATGTTATGAGGTATTTTAATATCACACTGGTCACATGTTAATTTTTGGAGTCAAGCAAGTTGCGAAATAAAGGTCGGCAAAAGTTATCGTAAATTTCTCTAATAAAGTTTCTAAACTTTAGGTCAAATGTATCAGATCATTTCTCCCAATATATAAAGTTATGGGACCCAAAACCTACCAAATCGAAGGTCTACGAGTTTAGTTTGCAACCAAAAAAACCTCACATCAAACCGACATCGGAGTAAGAAGTTATGACTGTTTTACCACGGACTATCCGGGCTGAAACCGGGTCGGGTCAAACAAGTAGTATAAGTCGGAAAATCCGACATTTAAGACCCCAAAACATTTCATCCTCGTCCCAAACCAGTGAGCAAGCTGAAGAGACGGCTCCATGGTGTTCTTGAGTGATTAAGGTGAGTTTTTAACGATTTCTATCGTTAAAGTTTGCCCCCGTGCCTAGAAACGCAATCTCTACGCTTTGCAATTAGTTGTGTTTGGAGCTATTTTTGGAAGATATGAATTTGTTGTTCTTGCTGGTTCTTCAATATGTATACTTAGTTTGCCAAGGTAATCATCTTCGGACTCTTTTATGATCGTTTTTACAAAGTTCTACGGACGTTTCATCAAGTTAGAGTCATATGAAAAATCTGCCGATTTAAACTCAATTATGAACTATTTATAGGTGCGTATAAATTGCATATATACATTTTTTGCGAAGCTTAGGACGTAAGGAACAACGTTCGTGAAGGAACTACCGGCGTTCGGACGTTCGTTGGAAAGGTATGTTAAGGCTAAGCTCCGTCCTTCCTTTTAGCACGAATTCTGAGAAATTCCTAAGACGCAAAATGTGGTATTTTATTATTCTATTGCTAGGAAGACCTTCTGAGAAAGGCATTGGGATCTTAGCTGAAGTATTTTCATGATGCTATTAAGTTGATATTCCACTCGTTTGGTGAAATAGGGTATTCGATATCTATATATATCATTTTGTCGGCTTTCTTAACTATATGTCCATATATATGAATTCTTATTCGTATTTGGGTTGTGTGACTTAAAAATAAAGGCATTTAGTATTTGCGATCAGTCCTTCTTCCTTGTTAAAGTGTATTCTAAAATATCTAAAGTGATACGTCGATTTCCAAAAATCTCAAAAATAATTTTTCTGTTTAAACTACTAAAACACTTGATATTTTTGAAATACTTTCTTTTACTAAAAGTCAAGTTAAGTTTTCAAGCTTATAAAAAAAACATGTATGTCTTCAGTCGCGGCCTCGTCGGCCATCTAGTAGTTTATTATTTTGGCTTGTCTACCTTTTTATATATGGCTTATTGTTATTCAGGTCATGACCTTAACGGTCCAGGCTTAGTATTTCAGATGTTGTGCTGCCCGATATGTTGGGCCCCCTGTTTAGTTAGCTAGTATGTTTAGTGGCTACCTCGATCGAATACAGTATCGAGTGCCAGTTGTGCCACCCCTAGTTTGGGGCATGACAGGATCTTTCCAGAAGCTGGACCTTCTCTGAAGAGTTATGGAGGTCTTCTTAGGTTTGGGTGATCAATTGAACAAGTTCGCCAGAGTACACCTCATTCTGGTCCAACAAAGCCTTCAGGCTCCTAATCTCCTCTGTGGCACGGGAAAGCTGCTCCGCATAAGACTCTAAGACACTTTTGTCCTTACCTTCTTGGTTCGAAGACACCTTCTCAATAGCCAGTTCTGATGCCATAACCCTAAATTGTCGCTCCACGGTACACTTTTCCTCCTCCATTGCCTCCATGTCAAGTTGTAAACTCTCGTACTGCTCCTTTCAATTATCAACCTCAATATGGAAGTCATTTGTTGCTTGCTCCGTTTGAACAATTCTCTTCATTAGCTCTGTGCCTATAAGGTTGATCTACATAAATGATAAATTAGATACGGTAAGAATATATATAAGTACATATGGAGGAAAAGCAAGTTTTACCTTTAAGTACGAGTGCACAATCTCGTTCATCCAAGTCAGGGAGTTGTGGCTTACCAGCTTAGACTTCTCAGTCAAACCTATCAATCAATTTAACCATACATCATCCTGGCCCAACTTTTTCATGAGGTTGACCGCCGCAGGAACCTCTATTGTGACTTGTTTCATCACCCCCTGCTGGAAGACCCTACTTCAACAGCAGAAGGCACGGAAGCGGGGGTGGGCGAATGAGCCACACACGGAGTAGGTTGAGGAGGAGCAATGGGAGAAATAACGGCAATGGGAGTAGAGGCAGCAACAGGAGCAATAAACGAAAGTTTCTTAGCAATAGGAGGAGAGAAAACAACAAGAGGAGCTTCATCAAAGATGGTACCAAAACCTTGTTGGAACAGGTGATCAACAGACTCACGAACAGGAGAGGGAGTTGCATCTTCAGGAGTGGAAAGTTTTGATTCATGCATAGGAGGATCAACAACGGGTGCAGATTCATCATCAGAGACCACCCTCCTCTTACGTGACCTATGGACCAGCGAACCCTCATATTCCTCTTCCTCCTCTAAGGTCATGGATCCACTTGCTTTTGTTTTCGACGAGGAGGAACCAGCAATGATCTCATGGGCCTTATCCAGAGACAGCCTTGAAGCGGACACAGCCGCAGTAGAAACTCCATGACCATGAAACAAAAAAGAGGTCAGATAAAGCTCAAAAAGAGAATAAGTAAAAACAAAAACCTTCACTTACCGCGGGTCTTCACCTTCCAACCAAACCTCAAAGAGAGGTACTTCAACGAACGTTCTTCTAAAGGAGCGATTGACAAGAGTTTTTCTACCCAATCAGGTAAATCAGAGACATTCTCGATGGTTCCCATGGTTGCTGCAAAAGAAGAAGAAACAGTCACGGTACTGAAAGTTCATCCAAAGTGAAGAAAAGGAAAGTGAGCAAAATTATACTCACGTGCAAAGTTCCACTTCTCAGGGAAGGGGAGATTCTCTTCACCTACTAAACCTGCAGTAGGGACAGCAACATACCAGACATACCACCCTCTATCTTTTTCATCATCTGGAGTAACTCACCATTTTACTCCTAGCCGCGAGAGTAAACACTCCTTAGCAGAACAGCATCGAAGAATAGAGGTGAATAAGATGATGAAAAGTAAAGGGTACGGAAGCTAAATTGGCAAAATACCTAAGGCACGCGACTACTCGCCAAATAAGAGGACCGACTTGTCCCAACCAAGCTTTTAAGAATCGACAAAACTCGACGATAACAGGGTTGATGGGAGGCTTCAATCCTAATGTGAAGGGATAAGTATAGACATAAGAATATCCAGTCTTGTAAGAGGTTATTATTTGTTTATCGTTAGGAACAACAACAGGAAAATCCGGCTTCCGATAATAATCCTTGCGTACAAGAGACACTAAGCCCTCTGTTATTTGGGTAGGACAAAGGTCAGCACTGTCATGTGATGATACTGAAGAAAGCTGCTCACTCATGGCTTGACTATCCTTGGCAAAAGGAAACTCCGCACGAACAATCTCATCGACTCTCGGCTCATGAAGCAGTTCATTATGTTCTCTACTCTTTGATGAAGATCTAGAAGCCCTAGCCCTCGAAGAAGATGAAGGAGTGTTAGACCTAGAAGATGGCGGGGGAGAAGAATAAGAAGAAGAACCCCTGGAAGAAGTAGAATTTAAGCTCCTAAGCCTACCACCCCTCCTACTCCATGTTGGAGCAGAAGAAGGAGTTAGTTCATCTACAGTGATGACCTTTTTAGATTGTTGGTTTAAAGAAAACATATTTACGAAGATGAAGAATTTACAAATAAAGAAAGAAGGTTAGAAGTTTTTCGTGAAAGTAAAGAAAGGAAAAGGGGTATTTATACTCAAGGGCATCAGTCAAAAAATGGAAAAAACAGTGATGTGAAATTCATAATTGAAGTTGTCACTTCGAGACTGATGCAGCTGCAAAAAAGCCTAAAAGGCGCTGAATAATTGCAGAACCAATTTTGGAAATCCACGTGGCACGGGCATTAAATGGAAGTGACAAGTGACGCATACAATCGGAGACAGATGCAATGGAATGAGTGAAGCGGCGGTAAAATGGTCCCGCCATAAATGAGTATCCACTTACCAAATATTAATCGATAAATAAATGGTAAGTGGGGGGACTATCTGTATTAGTAAAAATGAGCTTCACACATGTAATACTTATGATGACTCTGCAATCTATGTGGAGCAATGATAACATGACAACTGGATGAGACTTTATGAAGAGGTACGAGATAAAGAGGAACGGAGCAGCATACCCACGGGGTAATCAGATACGAGAATCTCAACCTAATTGAGAAGGCGAAGAGATACGGTCAGAATGAATGAAGACGGAATAAAGGGCAGATTTGGGAATCTTCAATTAGTGAGCCAAAATGTAACATAATCTTCACGCAATAGTTACGATTAATCATTGTAACGTTACATTAATGCCATTATTATCCATTAATGCTCAATCACTGAAATGAGTAGAAGTTATATTAAGAAATTCCCAATAAAAGAGAGTAAAATATAACTTGTAAAGACACGTTCGAACCACTATTTAACTATACTTACCTTTTACGCATCTTTTTTCTTTCTATTTATGAATTTAATTACAATTATTAGCATATTATTTGGTTATCAGAAACTCGTGTTCTTCTTAAAATAGCTTTGGCAGATAATCTAATTCTTTGGTTAAACAGTAACATGATTAACTTACTTTATATGCTTCCAAATACAATCTTATTTCTGAGCTTACATCAATTGACTTAAGACGTAGTCTCACGTATGAAAAGATGGGGTGTAACAAAATTATGAACAATAAATGAAGAATAGTAAAGTTGAAGAATAATCTTGAGCACAGTAAACGAGAAAAGCAGAGTAGAGTGTTCTATGGCAGTAAATGATCCTCTTTACAAATGATTGGAGTCCCCTTTATATAGGAGGGGAAAATACATTTCCATTTACAGTAAAAAATACTATTGGTGCAGCTGTATAACTTCCTAGTACGGATTTGTACGAACCAATCCTGAGATTACGCCTTGACCTATATGCCCTTGAGAAATTCTTGCTTTTTCTTGACTGTCATCGATTTTGCACTTCCTCGAGGTAGGTCGTGTCAGGCCTTCTATGTGTTCTCTCGAGGTATGCATTCTGAGATCGGTCTCGAACCTTACTTCGAGTCTTCCAAGCTCAGGCTCGGAACACAATAGGGACTTCAAAATCGGACTCCTCCGATTTTAGCTATATATGGAGATACTGACACTCCCTCAGAACGTGAGTCTTTCATGCGGATATAAATTGTAATGTGGGCACAAGATGCCAAGTTATTAGGGTTCATGAATTTGGACCCATGAAATGTGACTATGAGGAGAAGTACCTCGGGGAAAATCCTTGAACAAATATTGTGTGAAAGAAGTTGCTCTTATTGAGTTGTTACTTATTTTCTTTACTTGGTTTCACTGGACTCAAACTGTGTTCAGATTACTCCACGGCATTATTAATTGTTTGTTCCCTATTGCTAATTGTTGTTCTAGTGTTCTATTTCGAGTATTGTTGTTATCTTTACCATGCGTAGCTTTATATTAACATTGTTTCCCTGTTAGATCACACTCATACTTCTACGGGTTAATTAGCCTAGTAGGTTTCTTGACTGTCTCTCGTCACTATTCTACCGAGGTTACTCTTGATTCTTACTAGGTACAACTATGGTGTAATCATGCTACGCTTTCTGCACATTTTTGTGCAGATCCGGGTACTTCAGAGTTGGTTGATCACTAGCTAGATGTTTAGGTCTTGCTGTGGAGACTCAAGGTATACTTGTCATCGCGTTTGCATGCCTCGGAATCACTTTTTGATGGTAAGCTATAATCTTGTGTTTTAGTCAATTATTTCTCTTTAATTCACTGCACTTTATTTGTGTTTGAGCTTTAATTGGTAGTGTTTTGCACTTGTTGTTTGTTTTATGCCTTGTAGGAGTGATTCTAATATATATAGATGTTGTAGAGCCTATTCGAGCTATTTGGAGCTTTGAAGTCTGAGTAAAATCCCAAGGAGTTAAGTCGGGATCGTGTTCGGGGTTCGAGGACCAGGTCTGGACGTCAAAAAGTGAAGTTTTAGCCATACTCTGAGAAAATCCTACAATAACGGTGCGTGGGGCGGTGCGTGGGGCGTTGTAGATTCCTATTTCTTGTTGCCTGTTTTTGATTCTCTGTATTTCCCACTAATGGCTCGCATGGTGCGTCGCCCCATACGACACGCCTGTGTAATTTGTATAGTGCCAATGTCCTAGTTCGGCTAGGAGAAGGTGGTTTCGTCTAGTCCCGACCCTATTTGGTATAAATACATGGAACACGTTATTTTCTGGACTTTTGGACATACTTTGTACCTAAGGGGCTAAGGAGGAGATTGAAGAATACAAGCACAAGGATTTCATCATTCCTTCCTCACTCAAGACTCGAGTTTGGATCGAATATATGTTTTCCTATACTTTAATCTTTTTGTGATGAATTACTCCATGTCTATGGAGTAGTTCTCTTTAGGGTTTGATGGATTTGGTGTATTAATTATTGTCTGTGGATCATAAGTCTAGTTTTATGTATTGAAACATTTTTGGATGATTTAGTTGTAGCATCTACATTCACTAGTTCGTGTAATCGAGAGAGGCGTAACTTCGGATATCCTTACATTATATTGTTGGTTGAGTTCATAGATTCGTCTAAGTAATCGAAATAGGCTAGTTAAATCATTGATTAAACCTCCTTAGGAGAATAATCGAAAGAGGTTTTCCTAAAGACCAATTTCTTGCATATCTTCACGTGCTTAATTGGTTCATCTCGTGAGGTTGAGACTCAATCGAGAGAGGAGTTTCTACTAAACGTTTGAACCAATAATTGAGTAGATTCGAAAGAATCACTTGAAAATTATAAGTGAATTATCTTGAGTTAGATCCCGAACAATTATCTTACACATATCCTATCAAAATCCTATCTTCTCCCATTGATAACCTTCTGTGCTTAGTCCTTGTTTCGACTGTCGTAGTCAATAGTTTAGATTCCTAGTAAATTTTAGTTAGACATCTTATAAATCTCAACTGTTAATCATCTTGTATAGGAACCAAGCTTGAAACTACAAGAATACTGTTTAAATCGAATTCCTATGGATACAATATTATAGTATACTATATTTGATTGGCGGGTATAACTTAAGTGTGTGTTTTGCTCTCGCCAAATTTTGGCGTCGTTGCCAGGGATTGGCAATCAATAGTGTTTGAAATAGTTTGTAGTTCTAAACTATGAATTTTTATTTTTTTTATTTCTATTTTATCTTTTTACGTTTGGTGTTCTTTGGTTGTGCGCAGGATACAGGTTAAGATTGGTGCATGACTCAAGCTTCTGTGAAATATGTTATACCACAGAAGCCAGATATAGAAAAACAACTGCGACGGCTGAGGAAGGAAACAACTCTCACCAAGACGTTAGAAAAGGCTGGGCAATTCTCAACCAAAAAACTATGGTTGGGAACGGTGACGATAATGTATATTTGGTTGCAAGACAGTGTCACACCCCAAACTTGAAGAGGCGTGGCCGGAACCTAGTGCCATACTCGGTCCGAGTGTACCACCCTGTCACTGTGAACTCTGGAGGGGTATCCCTCAACTTAGGCAAGCGAGACCTACCTACAAGCTGACAATACTAGTCAAGGCTGATGATGCCATATTTTGAATCATCTAAAAATAACGTCTACAATCAGTAATACAAAACTAAACATCTACATAGGGCCGGCAAAGCCACAATACTGATATACAAGAAGTACAGGACTCGTCTACAAGCCTCTAGAGATAATTAAAATGTATCATGGTTGGGATAGGGCCTCGACCTACCCATCAAACCTGTATATATAAAAATAGGCTCAAAGGTATAGAACTGGTAACTCCAAGGAAGTGGAGCTTACAAACCAAGTTGATATTTGACTCTGTCTGCTGGAAAGGTC
Source organism: Nicotiana knightiana (assembly GCA_005239525.1). Lineage (NCBI taxonomy): Eukaryota > Viridiplantae > Streptophyta > Magnoliopsida > Solanales > Solanaceae > Nicotiana > Nicotiana knightiana. The sequence goes on along the minus strand of ML396912.1, from coordinate 107,010 downwards.
TATCCAGCTGTCTATTAGGACTTGCAGACAACAAATACAGCGTCCCTGACAAAAGGGACTGTTTACCTTGAAAATGGTAATTACAATTATATTTAATTATGTGGTTCTAAAAATATGTTATCTATTTTAATACTTGTTGTTTAGGCGGTAGATGATGAGTATGAAGCGAGAAAAATGAAATAAGTGCGAAAAGAACTAGATTAAGCAAACCAGGCTCCAAAGAGGCCAGTCTTGAGGGTGGTCGGGCAGGCCTCGAGGTCGAGCTCGAGAAGCTTGGCTAAGGGCTATCGATGATAGCATAACAGTGTTGAAGGACTTAAGGTTGGCCTATTTATGATCAATAACAAGCAATAAATGAAGAATAACTTAAGAACACAATAAATGAGAAGCAATAATTTAATGAGACAATTGTAGAGAATGTTTTTGTTAGAGAGCTGAGGATGTTCTTGTTTTTGTATTGAATATCATATGTCTTAAAAAGTGATAAGAGTACCCTTTATATATAGGGGGGATCCTTACATAGTACATGTGTAATTAATGCAAAGAGAGATGGCTGGTACAACCATTTAATGCCACGGTACGAGCTTATACTACTTTGTGTGCTTTGTCAGCTTTAATCATGTGCCTTTTGGGAGTTTCCGCCTTTTCATGTCGACCCTTGATTTCTACTACCTCGAGGTTGAGGACCCTCGACGTACCCCTCGATGCCGAGCTCGGCCTTCGAACTTTGTTTTCACCGAAGTGGCCGTAAAATCGGGCTCTCCTATTTTAGCCGTATACAGATAGTCCCCGCATTTCTTAGAATGAAGAGATAAGAAATGGTTTTGACCTTCCGCCCATTCGACACTCCTATTATGATGTCATCCCCTTTAGAGCATAAAATGAGGTGACGTGAAAAGCTATGCAGAGGTCGCTGTCAACACAATTCTCGAGAGGCCCATGAACCGCCACAGGTTCGATTTTCCCCCTCCAAGATCAACCAAAGGACCCTTATTGTTGGCCCATGTCATTGAATGGGTTTTGAATATTGAAAAGTTGAACTAGGTCCATCAAAGCATACACACCTGAACGGAGCAGTTGGCACAAGAATCGTACAAGCATAGGAGATATCAGTGATTGCTGAGTATCAAAGAACTAAGAGGATGTCTCCTAATACGAAAAGATTGCAAACTGATGAAGAGAATAGAAGTTGAATTTAGCAAGGACAGAAACGAAGGAAGGAAGCTAAGTTGGATAAGAACTTGTTCTCCCAGGTAGAATCGGACCAGAACTCAACAACTGACTTTATAAATACTCAAAGTATTACTACTGAAATTCACGACAAAAAGAACACACAAGTGCAGAAATGAATCAAGATCTGAAAGCAAAATTCCTAGAGATTTTGCAAGAAGAATTATTGTGTGATACAAAGGCTACAGTTCAACTAGAAGAAACAGTTCCATTGTTTATAATTGAGTCTAGTTGGTACTAGTAGGAGTTTTAACATTGTATCTTTTCAGCTTTCTTAGAAGCAAATTGCAATAGGTACACATTGTTCAAGTTAGAGTTAGCTTGAAGTCTGTAGAAATTAGCTAGAGGCTAGTTGATACAAAGAAGATTAGGGTTAGTCCTAGGATTACAAAAGAGTTTATTTTGTAAGTCCGTTTGGCTCAGAGTGTTTAGTGAAGTGTTTGAGCAAATACTACTGAGGAGTAGGTCGTGGTTTTTTCACCTTTTGAGCCAGGTGTTTTCCACGTAAATATATGTGTCTTTACTTTACTGCTTTATTATTCCGCAAATATTAGTAAGTAGTACACCAAGAAGAACCAGGTTCTTCTTATTCGACAGCACTCGAAAATTGGGTACTGCACAATTAACTTATAATATTGTGTAGTATTGAAGTCTAAAACATCAATTGGTATCAGAGCAGGTTATCCTTGAAAAGGCTAACACCTTGGAAAAGATCAAGATTAGTGCACCACCTGGGAACTGGGAAGGTTAATCAACTGCAAGGCCACTACTCTTCAATGGCCAGTACTATTCTTGGTGGAAGAATAGAATGAAGGACCACCTTATTGGAGAGGACTATGAACTCTGGGACATAGTCACTGATGGACCACTTGCAACAATGAAGAAAACTGCTGAAGGTGTAGATGTACCTAAGACTAGGGTTGACTGCACGGCTGAAGATCTGAAGAAATGGGAGAAGAATGCCAAAGCAAAGAAGTGGATAGTGTGTGGATTAGGACTAGATGAATACAGTAGAATCCAAAGTTGCGCCACTGCCAAGGAAATCTAGGATACTCTACAAGTATCCCATGAAGGAACAACTCAAGTCAAGAGGTCTAGAGGTACACTACTATACTCTCAGTATGAAAACTTCTCTATGAAAGAAGGGGAGACCNTCTTGGAAGAATCATACTTGAAGAAGACAAGGTAGAGAAGATCTTGACAAGGGTTCTGCCTATCTCCTAGGAAAGCAAGATCACTGCTATCCAGGAATCCAAAAATATGGCAACCCTTAGAATGGATGAGTTGATTGGAAACCTCACTGCTTATGAACTCAGAAGGCAAACCATGAAGATGGATGTCCCAAAGAAGGAGAGAATTCTAGCACTGAGGATCACTGAGGGAGCTGATCTGGAGGAGGATGAGATGGCCATGATAACCAAAGAATTCAGAAACTTTCTCATGAGGAAAAAGGGCATCTCCAGGGGAGGAAACTTCAACAAGGCAAAGGCACCGGAAAGGTTAGCTAATGAGGGATGCTATAAATGTGGTAAGATTGACCATCTCATTAAAAACTGTCCTCAGTGAAAAGTTGAGTGAAAAAAGGAAAGATATGAGAGAAGGAACATGAGGAAGGAACAGGTTCAATCCAAGATAAACACAACAAAGGCTATGGTTTCTACTTGGGGGGAAAGTTCAGATGAATAATCAGAACATGGTGAGACAGAAGATCAGGCTCTCATGGAAATTGGAGAATTTGATGAGGAGACTTATAAAGAACCAGAGGTACGTATCTCACAACTTAAAACTAAAATAAAGTTTTTATCTAAGGAGAAACTCTCTGAGTTGCTACTTGACTTCATAGATGGTTCTGAGGAAACAACCAAAGAGAAGGATCAACTATCTAAAGAGTGTGCAATGCTAAAAGCAAAATGCATGGACCTGGAAACAAGGGTCAGTGAATTTGAAAAAGAAAAACAATGTCTTGATGAACCAGGTTCATCCATTTGAAACTGAGATTCTAGAGCTAAAATCTGAAAACTTAAAGTTAAGACTAGGATCCAGTAAAAAGGTAGTTGATCACTCTCAT